>BRDA01022712.1:0-21755 GCA_036984385.1 Crenuchus spilurus
CCATGATTTGCATCACAAAAACGACCGGCCATTGGTATTGACAGTGAAGTGTACTGCACATGTGCAGAATTGATTTGGGATCATGTCATTGGAAGAATGCGAAATTTGAATGATTCTAGGCGAGACTAGGGTGTTTGGCGCGTTTTTTTGTGTTAAAAAAATAAAATTAAATAAAATAAAAAAGGTCGGGTGCTTTTTAGAGGGTCGGGCGGGGATGATCACCAATTGTTTTTTTTTTACTTGGCCTTATCAATATGTTGTCTGCTGAAGACTCTTCAATTGTTAGTGATATTACTTATATTACACACATTTGACAGTACATGATACTTCAGACTTGATTAGCAAATTCACAATGAAAGTAGCTGAAAATAATCTTGGTTTAACTTCTAGGAAGAGATCCATCTATAGAACTGTTTATTTTAAATTTGTTCATAACTAAAGCCACATCTGGGCTTCTGATTGAACTATATATTATTTCAAGTGTTAAACAGGGAAAATGAATTAACAATGTTAAAAATGTTAATAATAAAAAAATAGTGCCATTAATAAGTTACCATGTTAACACATTCACATGTGTAACCATGCTTTCACACTAGCAGATATATTATCTGCTCTTGCTGGCATGTGTGGGTGTGTTTACTGTCAAGCTTCTGACAATGGAAATATGAAAAATACATTAGTTAGAAGTTCGCATGTTAATGTGGTTAACACATTTTTATACATGTATACATAAGAATAGATGTGAAATGCTGGTACAAAGAAATTTGTACAATGATTTTAATTTCAAAATGTGCATTACTCAAATTCTTTAACACAAGCAAGATGTAAAATGCACAACAGTGATTGTTAACCTTTTGAAAATATAAATATAAACATGCATAATATATAATGGGCTGTGGTGGACATTTCTTAATGATGACAAAGTTTGAGCATGTTCTGCTGTTTGATGGTTCTAGTTTTTGCTCATTATCCTTGCATCTGGAGATTGGCAGTAGTGGAACAGAATGTACACACACACACACACACACACACACACACACACACACACACACTACAGGTGTTAGGGACATAATATGAGCAGGTGCATATTGAGTGAACAGTGGCCATGCCAAAATTGAGTCCAGAAGTGAATCAAAAGTTATTATTGAGTCATATTAAAAACCTGCTGCCCCTCCAAACCCTCCCTCATCCCCATCAAATCCTTCCAGTCCTTCAACCCCCCCAAACCCACCAAATCCCTCAACCCTCCCAGTACTTCACAGCCCCCCCATTCACACTGGTTCCTCAACACTAAACAGCCCCACCCCAACCCTCATGGCCCCTCAATCCCCCACAACCCTCACAGTGACTCAACCCACCTCTCAACATTACCAACCCCTCCAAACTTCTAGTCCTTCATGCCCCCCCCCCAACCACTGGTCTCTTAATCCTCTTGATCCCTCAACCCTCCAAGCATGCGCGTAATTTGCAGGGGGAATAGGGGGGTTATGACCCCCCCCCAATAATCTGATCCAATCACTATAACCCCCCCAAGTCACATAATTTCAATTTACAAAAACATCTTTCATGAATAACTTGTTAATTTTATTTATTCATTATCAATTTTGGGTAAAATACTAGCATGTTTAATCATTTGGTAATGTAAACCCCTTTCCCCACAAAAATTTGGTATCACCCAACCCGCTGGCTCTACCAAGCAAGTTTTCTTGCTTGTAGAAGCAGCTGCTGGGGAGTGGGTGTCATAAGAAAAAATGTAAAGAGCACCAAAAAACATTTTTTCATTGTTGGTCGACAACACCACCTTGTAAAAAGCAGAAAAATCAAAATGAGGTAAATGTATATGTATTGTTAGCTGATGATTTAATAACTATGCCGCTGTGTATCAGACACACTGTGAATACCCATTCAGGTATTTTAGCTAGCTCTGTTAGACCTGCTACTCCCTGCTCCTCCTAAGCTGACAATGAGTCAAAAGAAAAAGAAGATAAAAGTGGTTATTTGCGTACACAGTACAGTACAATATCTATATAAATACAATACTCTTATAAAACTATGATATGAAGCTACCACTATTTGAAGTCCTCTTATTTTATATAAATTAACACAGCTGCAACTCTCTTGTTGTCTTAAGGTAAATTTGACCTGATCTCAAAATTTACAGTGTCATATATGCACATTTAAGCATAATTACTGAAAATGACATGAACGGTTTTAGTCTGCTCTTCTTTAATTACTAATGGCTATATTTGTGGAATTGTGTCATAATTTCTCTTAGCCAAATTATAGTGCACCAGGTAAATACATACACTTGGAAAATTGAGAAATTCAGGTGTGTCATATAACAGGTTCTAAAAGTGTAAAATATTTGTTACTGTTGCAAGAAATGTGAAAAATGTCTTAATTGTTTAAGGTGCAGAGTAAATACAAAGAAAGTTAAATAAATACATAGTAATAGCATGACAATGTATTTCTAATACAGATAACCCAAAATCTCCTGAATCCTTTTAGAAAAGTAAATGATTTAATATAAATAGGCAGAGAGCTCAACCCCCCCAATGTTGGACCCAAAGTTACACCCTTGCCTCCAAGTACCTCTCTGCCCCCAACAGTGCCTGTCCCTCAATTCCCCAACCCCTCCTGGGTTCCCCACCCGTGAACCTGCTCCTGGACCCTGAACCCTTTGGCGTCTCAGTCCCTCCCCCCTTAACCCTCTCTGTCCCTCAACACACTCCACCCCCCCACACACACACACACAAAGGTTGATTCTGTTATGCAACTTTCTTGTATTGTTTCCCTTTTCTTCACACAGACTACAGTGCAGTACAAAAAAACAAGGTTTGCTGAAAGTACATGTCCAATAACCACAATTTGTTCAGACCACTTTTCCAGTGAAGAAATGGTCAAATTCAATGTTGTGTGAGAGCTCCTCCATACCCGCATGATCAGCAATATATTAAGTCATCTTCTGCTCCACTGTTTTTCTTTCATTATCTGCTGAAAGTCCCATGCTTGCGCTGGCATTAGACTGGGCCTGCATCCCCCCGGTAGCTTCGGTTAAGGGTTGACAAATTGACTTGAGTCTCTTGTGCGCTCTCTAAATATCCGACATGATGAATTGCATCATTCCCACTGCAGCGCTCTAAATGAAAAGGAGCTTTAATTTTGTTGAAGCCAGGAGAAAATGGCTCTTAAAGGGACAAGACATTACATGAGGCTCTCTTTTACCAGCCAGACTTGAATGTAAATGGCTTTCAAAAGAACATAATAAATCTCACTGATTTCATTTTGTTTATTTGAGCATCCATTGCTCTTCTGAACATTGTAAAATATGTTGTAACTTAAAAAGGAAATAAATTAAATGTGGATTTTATTGAACATCTGATTATGAAAGGATTAAAAACTAATTATAAATGCAGTGTAAAAAATACTTGTAAATTAATAGATAATATTAAGATAGATAATATACACTAGATAATATACAGTTACTGTACATGGTTATATACAATAAATATACAATACTTTTACAGCATTTTCTACAGTGTTTAGTGCTGGAACCTCACTTAAACCTTACATTGATGTTTATTTGATTGATTGTATTGGGCTTTGCTACTGTAGTAAGGCGGCACATCTTTTTTTTAAAATGCACTTATTGAATTGCTTAAACTGGTATGTTTGCATTGGTGCTAAGGGTCATCCCTTGGGTGAGGAGTGTGTCACAGTTTCTACACTCATTATCTATTTTATCAGCTCCATTGACCATATAGCTGCACTTTGTAGTTCTACTATTACAGACTGTAGTTCATCTGTTCCTCTGTACACTATGTTATCCTTTTTTCATCCTGTTCTTCAATGGTCAGGACCAGGGGCATTCTTAGGAAGTTAAGATACCCGGGGCTCCAGCCTCCTTGAGGAATGTTGGTCAAGCGGTTCTGGGTTGGGTATAAAACCCAGGGCTATTAGGAAAAAGCCTGGGGTTATAGCCCGTAGCCTGTCACTAGTACCGCCCCTGGTAAGGATGCCTATAGGACCACCACAGAGCAGGTATTATGTGGCGACGTAAGATAGATAGATAGACAGACAGACAGACGGACAGACAGACAGACAGACAGACAGATTGATCAGTATATATCCTGAAAGAAAAATGTCTTTCAAATCATATCCTGGGTGAGCATGGAGTGATGGGCCTGAATTGCACCGATTGCATCACTTTGAAACACTTTTACTTGTACCAAAAACACAAACAAGAACTAAACAATGAATGTACCTACATATTTATTGCTGGTGGCTATGAATAGCAGTGAGTGGACCTGACTGTGACAGCTTACACACATCAGAGGTGGCCTTGCCTCCAAGCAGCTATCAGCCCTTCCCTTACCATTCCCTACAGTTAATCCCCTCTTATCCATTCAATCACCTGCAGCAATGCTGTCACATTCCACCATACATACATCTGAATGGTGCTCTGATGTCAGCTGGTTATCCTTAATGCTTGGTGCCAGGGTGGCGTAGAGCTGTCAAATATCAACTACTGTAGGCCATAAGTGATTCTGAGGCCCTGGAAAAGATATCACTGAATTTCTGCATCTAGGTTATGAAATAGGTAATTAATTAATTAGTCATAAGACCTCTGTTAGTTTGGAAGAGATGTGCATTTAACTGTGTAGTAATTATTTGATAATGGCAGAATAAAAACACTGCATGGTTTCCATACATACAATTATAGCACTTGACTGTTATTTAAACATGTATATACATATAATCATACAGGAAACAATTAGATTAATGTGAAGACTTTTATTTTTACATATAATTGAATTAAAAAAAGGAAAACTGTAATTTTTTTTTGTTTTAATGTTGAATAGTATGACCTATAACTCATGAAAAACAGAAATTACGAATCTCTAATTATTATAATATGTAATCAAGCTATGTCTATTAACAGATTTTGAAGGTCTAATCAAATAAGACTGCAATCTCAGAAACTGGACTCAAATTACAGATCGTGTGACATATCACGTATATTATAATACTTTTGGGTAGGCCTTAATACAGCCCATAAAACATCTAGTTCCAATGCATCCACTTCTTAATGCAGCCACTTTACTGTAGCAACCAGACACTGAGCTGGTCCTTGAGGAAGATTCAGTTTACCTAAGCACTGCATGTGGATTAGACAGGAGCACAGACAGTTGTAGAGGGCATCTGATAAATGGAGCCTTATAAATAACCTGAGCCTCCTAGAACATGATCCTAATGGCATTTTACAAACAGCAAACATGTGGAACTTTTCCAGCTGCATTTTTAATCACCCCCATCTTGTACTCCACTGCACTGTTGTTACATACAGTATTTGCTACAAACAACCTTGCACACAAGGTATGCGCACACTCAGCTGAGATATCCCACAAGTCCATACTGTTTAAGTGAGCAGTTTTTCCCATGGTCCTGCATTTTCTTCCAACTATTAATCACTCTAGTTCTCTCTCCTGGATGTCAAGATGAAGCATGCTATAATAGACTATATGAGGCTAATGCTAAGCACTATAGGCTGCTGTCAGGTTAAAATGCTGTCAAACTGACTCAGCAAGATTTTTATCTGGCATCGCATACAAGTCAAAATAGGTGTTTCCAATAATGTGGCCAGTAAATGCATATATTTTTGAACATAGAACAGTTCATGGTAGGGTATTTTAGAATATTTTGTACTGGGTTACCTTTATGTTATATACTATGTTACACTGATCTGCCATAACATTAAAAAAATGCTTATGTTATTAGCTCCACTGACCATATAAGTGCATTTTGTAGTTCTACATTTACAAACTGTAGTCCATCTGTTTCTCTGTACACTGTGTTAGCCTCCTTTCACCCTGTTCTTCAATGGTAAGGACCACCACAGAGTGGGTATTAATTCACATCATTGCAGTGATGTGGTGGTGGTGGTGTGTTAGTGTGTGTTGCACTGGTATGAGTGAATCAGACATAGCAGACCCGTTAATGTATTTTAAACACAAAGTGTCACTGCAAGGCTGAAAATAGTCCACCAATTAGAAATACACATCCAACAGCACCCTGTCACCACTGATGAAGGATTAAGGAATGACCAATGCAAATAGTCCAGTAAAAGATGAGTAACTGTCTCTGACTTTACATCTACAAGGTGGACCAATCAAAGGTAGTGTATCTAACAGTGAGTGGACATAGTGTTTAAAAACTCCAGCAACTCTGTTGCAGTGTCTGATCTAATACCAGTGCAGCACACACTAACACACCACCACAACATCAGTCACTGCAATGCTGAGAATGATCCACCATCCAAACGGGCGGCACTGTGGCTTAGTGGTTAGTATGTTCGCCTCTTAGCGCTGAGGTCTTGGGTTCAAGTCCCCATCTGAGCGGAGTTTCCATGTTCTCACCGTGTCTGCGTGGGTTTCCTCCAGGGTCTCTGGTTTCCTCCCACAGTCCAAAAACATGGAGATCAGGTGAATTGGCTACTCTAAAAAAAATACCCTGGTGTGTGTGTATGTATGAATGTATGCCCAGATATGGTTGGCACTCTGTCCTGGGTGATCCCCTAGTGCTTGACGCAGTCCTCCAGGTGGATGGTCACTTCTGGTTGAGAGTACGCTGTGCACGACTGGCTGCCGCTTCTAGCCTGTGTGTGTATTTGAAATGTGTCGATTGTAAAGCATCCTTGTGTGTCAAGAAAGGTGCTATATAAGTGTAATATGTATGTAAATAATATCTATTTTGTAGTGATCCTGTAGGAGGAAAACTAAACCTGTTATTGTAGCACTACAAAGTGCACATGTATGATAAGTGGAGATAATATAGGCAATGAATATCGATACAAAGAGGTGATCATCAGAATCAGAAATACTTTATTGATCCCAGACAAACAGAATAGAAGAATATATTATAGGGAATAAGAGAATAAAAAATAAAATAATAAAAAAAAACTGTTGTTTGTGGGAATGTATGTGACTTGTAATATAAATAATGACAGTGTCTGTGAAAAGAATGAAGTTGGATTAAGTGAAACCATAGGATCACTTGTTGAGGGAGGAGTTATAGAGTTTGATGGCCACAGGTAAGAATGACCTCCTGTGACGCTCTGTGGTGGATTTTGGGAGAATGAGTCTAGCACTGAATGAGCTCCTGTGTCTCTCCGGTGTGCTGTAGAGTGGGTGAGACATATTGTCCATAATGGCCTGCAGCTTAAAGAGCATCCTCCTCTCTGTTACTGTTGACAGAGAGTATAGTTGTATTTAGAGTATAGTTGATTATATTATCCATCATTCTGTATCTTCACAGATTAAGCACTGGATAAGAAAATTCAAAGATTTTCAATCTGGAGAACATTTTGAACACTAGACTGGACCCCTACGACTAATCAACTGCACATCAATGTAGTCTCTGATCACACCATCCTTCACATCACAAGTACAAAATAAACATCAGAGGTTTAACACAAGATCTGTCTTTCTGGGGAAATTCTGTACCAGTTTGATATATCACACACCTACCTTCCCATTTGTAAAGCTGAAGTTGACTCCTATTTGGCATTTGTTAGGGTTTGCGCTGTTTGGCGAGTGGCTGGGATTCAGTAGGGGCCCACCTCCGCAGTGTGGTGATTGGTCTCTTACAAGGGGGCCAGTCTCCGCACCAATTGGGTGTCCCTCATTGTTCAGTGCAAGCTCAGCTCAGTCACTACAGCTAATAGATGGCCATCATAAGGAGCTCCACTGCAGAAGTTTGGTGCAAAGCCATTTTCTCAGCCACATTACTCATCATTCCACCATCAGTTGTCCTTGTCTGCAGATAGTGTTTCATAGGGGTTGCTCACCCTGTCTTGTACAAATCTGAATCATTTCTCAGTCTCTGCCCTCTGTTCAGCTAGGAAGTGCTGTAGTTTTACGTTCATGGGTGTTTAGGGAATTTTTCATTCTGGCCTGAGGAGGAGGCCTCACCGGTAAACCCACAAGCCATTTGTGACTACGGTCAGTTTCTATTGGCGATGTGCAATTTGGCAGCCCCTTTTTCCTGTTCACGGCACAGAGTTGCTGTGGAAGCCTGCCTTTTCGGTGATGCTGGATTCTTGCAGGGACGTTTAACTCCTCACAGCTCTTCTGCAGTGGCATGAAGGCTCCCCTATGATGCGGCTCCATCTGCTATGTGCATGGGTACCTTTTCAGACCCACCCTCAGGTGGCCACGCATGTTGGTATGGGATAAGATCCTCCCTTTAGATGCTGTCGAGTAAACGTTTATTTTGTTTGAACATCATAGTTTTTCCACACTCCTTGTTTGCAGCGAAATCATGTGCGCATGACACTTTCCATCTCTGCTGCACCCATTTCCTCTCCCGGCTGTGGTTTCTCCTATTGTAAGGGTATTTTTGTGTTGTTTTGTAGTAATTTTTTAGTTTGCCACTCCCTCTCTACATTTTGAGCCCGACCTGGAGGCATAGTATTTGGGTTTTGATTCTAACAAGGCTGCATGCCAGCTATGGCTCAACTTCACCCTCTGGCTTGCCTTGGGTCCTGTGACACCATGTTGTTGATATGGCCTAATAGGTGTCCTCCTTCTACCACAGATTGTGTTTAAAATTGTTTCAACATTTGCAAAACTATGGGCAGGGCATTACACTATTCAATAAAGCCCAGGACACGGTGCAAATCCATCGCTGGGTGAGTACTGTAACATACTATACTTAATAATGTCATCAGTGTGGCATTCCCACCAATCTTCAGAAACTAACAACCTCAACCCCACCTGGTTAAAGAAGACAACTCTCGCCAAGACCAGAACCACTGATCAATGAGCCAATCACAGCATAGTGGCCAGACTCAAGTCCTCCTCTCACTGCTTTGATTATAGTTAGCCTAGCTGTCTCCCTGTTTCACCCAGGAAGAACTGCATTGAGTCGGTGAAGCTTCCCTGGTGTGGTTGATGCAGCATGAAGATAATAGCTCCATGCACTGGATGTCTACTTTTAAAACCCCCTGGGCTTCACAGACAGAGTAAGAAGTGCTGACTTACAAGTTGGTGTCTGATTGGATCCCTGGTTAGGTTACGGTCGTGGTTGGAAAATGCCCTTGTTTTGTGTTCTGTGCACACTCTGCATAGATTCAGTGTAACAATACTAATGGCTAACTTCACCATGAGCTGGAATTTGGTCAGGTGGCGCCGTGATCATCTGACATCCTTTACTTCACTACTTCATTTTTAAACTGTTGCCAAAAAAGAAGCACAATAAGTTCTTGGACATGTATGACTTCTCAAAAATCTCTTTCCTGTTGAACACAACATCTCTGATCTCCTGAGGCTCTCCCTTACCTGGAGTCTGTCCCATAAGAGAAGTGAGTCACACAACACAATTACCCAGAGACCCGAGTGCAGTCAACAGCTGCAATTACATGTGTGTAGCCCTGGTGACCAGTAGAATAATGAGACCAGAGGGAAAAGTGAGAGTTCACTGTGTATCAGTGTGGAGAGAGGATGAGGATAAAACATCAGTGATCACAAGAGGCTCACAGCTGTGATGTGCATGATGAAGGACACAGCTTACTCTCTCACACACTGAGCCTCAGGCACAAATACAATGTTAACACTTTATTGTAGGATCTCTCTCTCTCACACACACACACCTACACACACACACACACATACACACACACACACACACACACACACACACACACACACACACACACACACACACACACACACACACACACACACACAAACAAATTGTCTCCTCTCTAAAAACTGCTGGGTTAGGGTTATAATGATGTTCAAATGATATTTGAGCCTGATGGGTCAGTTTGTTGGGTACTTTTTGCGTTGTTTTTACCTTGCCTAGCTACAGCTGTTCATGTTACAATATCAACCCAGTCTATAAGTAAATTTTCTTCATAAATGAACAGTATCTGAAGAAGCTCATTAGAAAAGATTCAGTTAAATGTCATCTCATCAGGCAGCAGGAGAGTGAAAAAGTACTATAAACTACAATTATTAACTGTTTATCTCAGTTCTAATGTGGGACTGATGTGATTAGCAAATGTTAGCTTAGTTAATTAAGTTAAAAAGAAAATAATGTACAAATGTATATTAATGTAACCAATCTGTTTAATTGGTATGTGGTGGACTAATATATTGGTTAAAACAACCAGTCTTAATTGGTTAACATTTACACCAATCCTTCTAGCTCAAACAAATTAACTATTATTATTATTATTATTATTATTATTATTATTATTATTATTATTATTATTATTTTACATTTATATAGAAACAGCAAATGTTGTGAAGCTATCAATGACTCGATAATTACTCTAAACAAATCAGTCATTATTACTACCAACCACTACTACATATAATACCAAGTTATTTCACTAATGTATTCAGTTTGTAACAAGAAAATTATACAGTGTACACAGTCTAACTTTGGTAAATGTTTTTCGTGTGTTCAATTTATTCTAAAGAATCAAAGCAAACATGAAAAACAAAACCATTTATTATAGAGGTAATTCAATGTTCAGTCATTAGGAATCTGAGAAACAGCTTATTCTCAGGGATCTGGCTGACAATGAGACAACGTAGTTCTAAAATGCATTACCATGTCTGGTTTATTTGAATGGTTGGATTATCTGTTATAAATGATATTTAAATTTTTCATACATTCAGCTTTTATCTTTTATCTAGCTTTTAGATTTAGATTTAGTTTTTTTTTTTTTTTTTTTTTTATAATAATTTTTAATCTGGACCACAATAAATGTTATATGATCTTCTGGTTGAAATTTGTATATACAGTAATTTGATATGCATCACATTCACAATTAAGTATCTAATAGACTTACAGTGTATTTAAACTCTGTAATCAAGTAAATAAATAAATAAATAAATAAATAAAAACACAAAAATGAACATTACATGTTATACTGGAGAAAAGGGACAGTTTTAATAGTCAAACTGGACTTTTTGTTTGCTTTGTATGTGTGATCACATGAACCTGCCATAGTTTGGCTAAACCCAATGATGTTTTCAAGTTATTTTCATTAGCTAACATCATTTCTGGATATATGTGATTCACTAACATGATAAACTTTGTGACAAAACTGAATGCTGTCTGTTGAGACAGTAGTGTTGTAGCTTAAATGTGCTATGCTAGCTAATTAAGATACAACATATGTCACCCCACCAGGTCAAAGTCATTCTTTTTTTTTTTCTATTTATTTATTTTTTTTATAACTTTTTTGTGAATGATAGTTTTGTTTTTGATCAAAATATGTACTACGATAGATATCTGAGACTGTTATCTTTCATTTACAGCAATAATACAGAGTGGCTAAGTTTTGTCGATAATGTGAGTGACACGATATTGACACAATACCTAAATAAGTTGCCCAGTGACTTTGGCCTGGTTTTCCCTGGCGGGGTCGCATATAATCCAGACATAAAAGTGAATCAGACATAGTTAATAATATAATTAAACTGTCAGACTTTTTTTCATATTGTACATTCTGAATGAAATCTGTCTGTCTGTCTGTCTGTCACCCCTTCTCTATTCCTTTCTCAATCCATCTGTCTGTCTTTCTGTCTGTGCATCTTTCCAGTGGTCTGTCTACCTACCTACATATCAGCCTTCTATTTACAGTAACACTTGTTTTGTTAGCTCCTTTTTCTTTACTCGTGCTGCTGTAATAAAGTCATTCATCCAAACATCCATCCACATGCTAAGCACATGAAACCTTATTCTCTCTCTCTCTCTCTCTCTCTCTCTCAAGCACAAGCAACACGACTCCTACTCTCTTTCCCTTCTCTCTTTCCTTCTCTCTCTCAAGAATAAGCAACAAGACACTCTTTTTATGTTTCTCTTTTTGTCTCTATCTGTTGTGCTTTGTTTTTAATTGGTGGTTGTTAGATTAAGTAAACCCCAGAGTAAGCTATATCTCTGGGATGCAAGAGACCAGGGGATTGTATCTAAATCAGTTAACTCTGCTTCCCCATGTCCTCTCTTTCTAATCATACTATCCACACACTACTGTTGTAGCCTTTTCTCTGATCCATCTAGTTTATCAATTTCTCTATCTTCCCATTTTTGTATTGCATTGCTATACAGATTCTTCTCTCTCTCTCTCTCTCTCTCTCTCTCTCTCTCTGGCTTCCTTTCTGCTATCAGGTACTGTAGCAAAGGTATCATTATTTTTTTCTCCTTTCTTTCTATGGGAAACAGTTCCTCCAAACTCCTATGTGAAAGTCCACTACAATACAATGCATTGTCATAAAAAGAGTTCAGAATACTGATATTTGATGGAAAATGTTATATTTAATCCATATTTTAGAAAGTAATTAATTTTATTCACATGCGTACACTTAGGATGTAACTAAATACACATATATTATTCAGAATGAAAAATGCATTCTTAAAAGGTAATAAGTAGTTAGTAAATGGTAGTAAGTTAGTAATAATAATTCATTAACAACATGAATAGAAAGAAGAGCCTCCCAGCTTCTCACACCTTCATTTTGTGTGTACAGTATATGTCAGAAACAACAACAACAACAACAACAACAATAATAATAATAATAATAATAATAATAATAATAATAATAATAATAATAATGAGAATAAGAAAGTAATGAATCTCTGAATGTAAGGAATAAATGCCAGTCATTCCAGCAGGTCCAATCTATTTGAGTTTTAGACCCAGTTTTTTTTTATTTCTAGGACACACCTTGGTTTTTAAACTCACTGCTCATCAGACATACCTGGAGAGAAAACCACTGTAAACTCATTTGCATAAATGCATAAAAAGTAAGGTCTGGTCAGTAGTTGGATGGGAGACCTTCAAGGAAAATGTGTTTTGCTGCTAGAAGTGGTGTAGGTAGAGACAACAGGATCACTATTCCTGTGTACTGTGTGGATCCTAATGTCGCAGTGCAGTGATGGAGACACTTCTGATAAGATGTAAAACCAAGTTCCTGATTTCTGAGATTGAAAAAAACATCCCTGGCCATTTCCTAAATAGAGTAGGTTGTCACCCTGATGTCCTGGCTAAATTTTCCCACTCCTAATCATCTTTATCTTCATCTTATTCTGTCCTCACCACTTTGTCTAATAGCTAATTTATAGTAAGATTTATTGTGCAGCCTGGCTGCCATAACATCATCCAGGTGGATGCTGACCTTTGATGGTGGTTGAGATGAGTCTCTCTCAAATGTCAAAGAGCTTTGGGTGTCTAGAAAAGGTTTTAGAGTGTAACTCCCTGGATTTTACAGTCATGTCCCAGAATGTACAATAAAACTTTCCTTATGTAACTTATGAATCTGTGCATATAATATACTAACCGACTCCTATGGGTTAAACGATTAAGTCACAGTATTGTTTTGTTCTGCTGTACCTACATTTAATAAGTCTGGATGTGATTTGAAAAAAAAAGTTTGGTCAGTTATTTTTACAGTAACAGCTGAGTTATTTCAGGTGACTATTCAGTTTTACTGTTCATTACAAATGTTTGTCACACAGCACCAGCTGTAAACTAATGAAGCAAAATTTGGAATCCAAACAGGTCTTGACTGAATAAAGTTGTATCTGCACAACAACAAAAAAAAATCACAACACATCTTTAAAATCCCATCCAGATTTTACTTAAGGCATTGCAGAGTATTGTCCTAAACTGTAGTTTAGGACACAGTATGGGTTTCATCAGTTGGTATTTTATATTTACATATGAATATGCCAATGATGCACTGAGACATTAGGATTCACACAGTGGCCTATTGGTAAGGAATCTGGTCTTGTGACCATAAGGCTGCCGGTTTGATCCCTGGGCAGGTCTAAGATTAAGATTCACCTTTTTGAATTCAGTGTGTGAATTTGTGCCCAAAATCTGAAATAATCACATCTGAAATCATCTGAAATAATTTACTTATTCATAAGCGGAAGTTACATTGTACATTGTGGGAAATTACAGTCACACAAGTATGCCTTCTAATGTGTTAGAACAGACATGGCATGAGACCAGCTGGTTTTTAAATGTCCTCCTACCACTTCACAGAACAAAGGGTGGTCCTTAGATAAAGTACGATTAGAAGACCTCTACTAGGCCCTCATTTTTCTTCAATATTAAGTGAAAACTTAATCATACAAATATGATGAAATACAATTTAAAAGGACCAATTAAACATCAATGCATGTTTGTGTCCATTCGGATTAAAATCTGAATGCAAAGAAAAATATTCCCACACAAATAAAATATATTACATCAACACAGTTTCATTTTTCAGTTGACTTTCAGTAAAAATGTGATAGAAACTATATGGAGAAAAGTATTTTTTTATTTCTTCAAAATCAAGGGTATTAAAAAGAGCTTATGCTGGTTTTTGTTGGAGTACCTGTCTCTATTGCCCAAGGAAGGTTTTCTGCTAGATTTCAGATGATTGCTATGAGGATTTGATTGCATTCAGCAACACTACATTCAGTTAGTGAGGTCAGAATGTTGGATGATCACCAAAACACCTCATCCCCAACTTCCCAAAGAATTTAATGGAGGTAATAACGCATTATTACAATTATCATCATCATTCATGTCCCACTACTGTCACCATATCAGTTCACCAGAACATCATATGATTATGATTTATCAGGAACTTATACTTAGTTGACCAGAGGAAGATTGGTCCCCCATGAGAGGCTGGTTCCTCCCAAGGTTTCTTGCTCCAGCTCTGAGGGAGTTTTTCCTTGCCACTGTCATAGTTGGCTTGCGCACTGGGGATTTCGTGTTTGCTATTACTAACCATGTAAAAGCTGCTTTGTAACATCAGTTGTAAAAAGCACTTTATAAATACATTTGATTTGATTTGATTTGATTTGAAATTTGATTTGAATGGAGCAAAATCATTCCAGAGAACACAGTTCCCACTGCTTCACAACTTAATGCTGGGAGGATTTATACCCCTCAAACTCACACCTATCATTAGACATGGTGCCAAAAAGTTCATCCTTATCTGCTCCATAGAGTCTTATTCTATTGGTAGTACTTCTCTACATGGACTAGAAAAGCTGTGTGTGCATTTACATACCTGTGTTAGCAAGTTCTAAACCTTGGAAGAAAAAAAAGTGCATTAGATTAACACAAATCTATTATCAAATGTAAAGTAGACCCATGTTCATGTGAGCTCATACAGTAAGAACATGAGGTTTCTCTAAAATCCACCATGTAATCCCATTTATGTACCACCATAGCTGAAATAGCCTTGAACAGGACATTACAGCCCTTTGAGGACTGGTAAGGAAGTTGAGCTTTTACTGTAAAGCAAAGATCACTACACTATTTTATATCCTTAGAGATGTTCCTCTCATCCTTCTCAGTTTATATTCCCCCAGATTTCAGATCAGTAAAAATGGATAGTTCTGGGCTGCATGCCCATAATGCTCAGACTGACCCACTTTGATATTGATTTGCACCCTGGATGGTTTTGTACCCTACATTTAGATGTTTCAGATTGCTGCCATGTTGTCATTCATTAGAGATGGCTGTTTCATCATTGGATATGCATTGAGGCTGTCATTGCAAGTCTATTGGTTAGAAGGTCAATAGAAGTGATGCAGGCCAATCAGGATAGCATGCAATGCTTGTGCAGGTTGCATATAATTAAGGAATAAAGGTCAACTCAAAGAAATGTTTTTTTTTTTCCACTCTGAAACTACAATGTCAAAAATGTATCTCCAAAATGGTCCTAACCTTTACTGTAAGGTAATGTAGCAAGGTTTTAACCCATTTTGGAGTATTTCTCACCCATTCATCATGAAATGTTCACTTATACTCTTAAAAATAAAAGTTCCACAAAAGCTTTGAGTGATCCCTTAAGCCTACCAAACACCTAACAACGAAAAGATTCTGAAAAGATTTTTAACCTCATTCAGTAGTGTTTAGTTAGCTAGTTAGCTTTAGCATAGCACACTCACCTGCGATTTTGAGGGCTTCAGCAATTTGTCCACTTTTTTTCTTTTTCGTCTCTGTCGTGTAATGAGTGGTAAAACTCTGGCTCACTCCACAGCTCCACTAGGTTCTCCTCCTTTTCTACAGTCCAGGAGAACCGTAGTTTCTGAGCTCTCACCAGTCATATTTACGCACCAGACATTTATGTATTTACTATTTGCCTTTGTGGCTTCCTGTAGCTCTCCTATTGGTTCCTGACAGTGTTCACATCACTATTTGCTCTAGTCAACTCTTACAACTTGCGATAATATTAAATATGTTTGATTTTGTCGGAACGCCTCGACGTGAAAAAGACTGATTAAAACTTTCAGTCCTGACCACCCTACACTTAACAATCAAGACTGCAACTCGACTCTAGCAAGATTCTCATGATTTTAGCCCGACTTTGAAAATTTGCGACTGTAAAATCGCATGAAAGTCATTAGGTGTAAGGTAGGCCTTAGAAGAATCAGTTTGGTTCCTTTAAGGACCTTTTAGGGCATTTTCAAAGCAGCACTATTTGGTCCTGTTCCGGGTTCGTTTGCCCACTTGGTGCGGTTTGTTTCATCAGGTGTGAAAACGGTAATCTCACTTGAGTGTGGATCAAACAAACTCCAGAGCGGTTTGCTTGTGGTGAGAACATGATCCAACCTCAATCTGATGCAACTATGGTGTAACTCCACAATTATTTAACTGTGTAAATTACATTTTTTGACTAAACTGATGCTTTTATCATAACCCATTTAACGCACATGGTGGACATCAGAGACTGATACTGTCTGGCCAAAAAATAAAAAAGGGCTACATTAGCCAGCTGGAGTAAAAGTGAATGCAGTAACACTGAGAGAATCTTATAAACTATGAAAAGGTTGTGGGTGTAAAATGCCACCAGTTGAAAATGCTGTCATGTGTCCAGCACAGAGTGTAGCTGCTTCATTATCTGCACCTCATGCGGACAGCTTCCAAGAGAGTCCCCCGTCTGCCAGGTCTATGAAGCCTGCCGCAGGAGCCAAACATTGTGGCTTATTAGACAGCCTACTTAGAGCACAGAGTCTTTGAGCCGACTGTGCTTTCAATGACTTATACACTTCTTTGAAAATGTCTGATGTTCATGAACACAGAGCTACAGAGCAAGCTTATATAGAAACATGACTGATAACCGGTATAATTACTTTCAGCCAACACTGCCATTTTATTTTACTTGTTTGATTTTCATGCCTCTGTTTTCCTGTTGTAAGCTAGACTTATACTTGATTTGCAAAGGAAGTTAGAACATATTATTAAATTAGACAATGGAGCTATTTAAAGCAGTTATCTCATATATGTAATGTGAATATTTTCCCTAAATAATTCTTAACAACAAATACATATTTTAAATATTCCCACAATTTCTGGTTATATCTGGCATGCAATCACACATGACTGTAATGACATAATTAGTGAAAATGCCTGTTATCATAGGGTTTTGATTTTCTGCCATTGTGACAGACTTTGAACTGCATTTCAGTTATGAAACTGAAAAACATACAATCCCCATTTCCAGAAAAGTTGCAATGCTTTCTAAAAATGCAATAAAAACTTAAATCTGCAATTTGTTATTCACTTGAAGAGATAAATGGACAAAGATTAAAAAAATTTTCAGTGATGACCTTAATTTAAATAGGGACAAAATAATATAAAATAAGACAAGTAAGACTGTTGTGGGAGTGTTCCACAATTAGCAGTTTAACTGGCAGCAGGTACCAAGTGAAGTCATCAAGACCAAGGAGCATCCACCAAAGGCTTAGTCTTTATAAACAAGGACAGGTTCAAGACTGGGCCAAACCTGGTGAGAGAACTGAGTCAATAACAATGTTTCTCAGTGCAGGGATGAAAAGAACGTATGTCTTTGTCCACCTACAGCTCACATTATTATGACAAGATTCAGGGAGTCAGGGGAAATCTCAGTGCATAAAGGTCAAAGGTAAAAAACACTGCTGAATGTGTATGATAATCAAGCCCTCAGGCAGTATTGTTTGAGAAACCAAGAAACTTACTACCATGATGCCACATGGGCTCAGGAGTACATTGGAAAAAGGTTGGAAAAGGTCATGTGACCCAGTGTTATATATATATATATATATATATATATATATATATATATATATATATATATATATATATATACCCATCATTTACACTGTTACCACCACTATTTCTACCCCTGCTGCTTCTAATATTACTACTAAAATTAGAGATATACTGATCAATGTTTTTGAAGCTGATACCAATTGCTATTTTTCAGTATGACCAGCCAGTTGCTGGTAGGGCTGAATGCCACATTAAACTTTCCAAGCAATGCATCATGCAGGGCTTTGGTAGGCCTAATGTTCCATGCCTTGTCTCTCAACATAAAATGTACTGCTTTTTGGAATCAACCACATTTAAATTGTTGCACTCTGAGCACCAGCTGAGAGAGCCTGTGAAGTGTTGTTAGTGCTAGTCCTGCTGTGTTCACTTACTTTCTGTACTGGGCTGAATGATTATCTGGTATGGGCTGTTAAGTCTTTATTCTGCTTCACTCGTGAGACATGTGTTTCAAACGTGAGTTTGAATCAGACACATTATAAAACATCAGACTTGCTATACTCTGTTAGCATTCTGAGCACATTTCAACACTGAATATAATGGCTTCCCTCAGCCATTTGTGAGGTCAACGTTGCCATCTAATAGTTAAATGAGGAACAGCTGTGCCCTGTGACCTCATGTAGTGATGCAGCAACTTGCAGAATATGATCTGCTGTCAGTATCAGCTAAATTGGTTGATCATCAATCAACAAAATTTGTGAAGTTGAAGCTGTGTAAAATGACATAAATCATCTTGTACTTATTCTCTGCCTTTCAGCAATTGATATTAGTGATCTTGCCTGCTCTTGGTTCAGATCCTACTTAACTAATAGACTTCACTTTGTTGCCCTTGTAAAACACAGTTCTGTTATTTGTACTGTTACACAAGGTGTCCCCCAGGGAACAGTCCATGGTCCTCTTCTTTTTACAGCCTATATGCTTCCTCTTGGTCAGATTATCTGCCATCATGGACTTCAGTTTCACTGGTATGCTGATATTCAGATCTAAGTCAGCACCAAAGCTGCCTTAGCTATCCTGCCACCCTCTGCCCATCTTGCACTCAATACCTCACACAGTGGATAAGGTGTGACAGATGAACCTCTCACTCCCAAAAATGAGCTCATATGACTCAGATTCTGTTTCAATTACAATGGCTTCCTGTTTCACTTCACATTCAGTTTAAACTCCTGCTATTAACTTACAAATCTTCATGGTTTAGCACCAGCATACTTAGTCGAGCTCCTGCATCCTTATTGTCCTTCCCCAACACTCAGGTCCTCTAATTCTGGTCTTTTGATTGTCCCCAGGTTCTACCAGGTCACTACAGGGGGCAGATCCTTCAGTGTCATGTCCCCCAAACTATGGAACACCTTAACATAATCCTACAGAGACTGCCCCACTCCACCCCACTTCAAGACTTTGCTTAAAACCTGAATCAACCTTCCATCCCCCCTGCCAGCATTTCTTACTTCTGCTACTTCTACTACTACTAAAAAAAAGTAATAATAACAATGAACAGATCAAACCAAATTAGACATTATGTTTCATAAAGTGATGTGTGTTATATAGGCTTTGTGTGTATTTTTGTGATTTTTGTATATATTTGATATTACTATTATACAGTCATAGCTGAAAGTGTTGGCACCCTTGAATTTTTTACAGAAAATGAAGTATTTCTCTCAGAAAATTATTGCATTTACACATGTTTTGTTATACATATGTTTATTTCCTTTGTGTGTATTGGAACAACACAAAAAAACAGAGAAAAAAAAAGGCAAATTTGACATAATTTCACACTCCAAAAATGGGCCGGGTATTCAAACAGTACCAACACTAAAACAAAAAAGGCTTGAAACATCACTTTATATGTAATGACTATAAAATACATGACATGTTCACAAACTTACAATTAGTTGACCAGAGAAGGATGGGTCGCCCATGTGAGTCCGGTTTCTCCCAAGGTTTCTTCCTTGTCACTGAGTTTTTTCTTGTCACTGTCACCGTTGGCTTGTTCACTCGGGATTTGGTGTTTTGTTATTAGTAACCCTGTATTGCTGCTTTGTGACATCGGTTGTAAAAAGTGCTTTATAAATACATTTGACTTGACTTGACTTCATGCACTATTAACTAGCCATAGTAATAAAAAATAGCCCATAGTGTCTGATTTGTGTAGCTATAATTGTTAGAAAGAAGCTTAAGAAATCCTTTGTTTCTGTGCCGCTACACATCCATTTACATCTTGAATGTTTAGATCACTGTACTAGTCAACCATCTGTCATTACTCAACACCTTGCAGACAGCTGGATTTTAAAGCACACACACACACACACACACACACACACACACACACACACAGAAACACACACAGGTGGCTTTTTACACTCATTCCAGGCTTCAGTGCATCCCTCTTTTCCCTTTTCCACAGACTGTTCCCTGAAAAGAGCTTTCATAGCCTCCTCCCTAGCTTTGACTGAGCAATTAAGTGAATAAAAAGCCCTTCTCAGAGCAATGCATGAAATATAGATAGGCCACACAGTATTCACCCCATTTTTCAGCCTCTGCATTATAAAAGGAAAGCATGTGTAGCCCAGGCTTTATGAAACACAAAATAAATGACTGCATACAGCCAGTCTTAATGGATGTGATATGTAATAGCACAGGACCATAGTAGAAATATGTCTGTGGGCTTTATTGTGTAAGTCTACATGCATACATTCTATGGATGGCTCACTCTATCTATCTATCTATCTAAACAGACTATCTAGCACAAATACTGTTGAATGATATATAATGTAAATTTGTGTTTTATACAGTGACACAAAACCTTTTCATAAGCATTTGACTCAGCATTTAATGATGCCTTATCTTCTCACATATTTTAATAGCTAAAATTGACTATAAACACTGATAAAATGTAAGTCCTTTTGAGAAGAAAATTATTATTTGAGATACACATCAAATCAGAAATATTCACCCCACCCTTTAAAATGCATTATAGTGATGTGTATAAAACTGAATGAAGATATATAGCAAAGACTCAATAAATGAAGAAGGAAATTGTTACAATCCAGGTAGGGCAGAGACAAGTAAACAGGATGCATTGGAATGAATTCCAAATGTGAGGGTTTATTAAACAATACAAAACAACCAAATTCTCTGAACTGACATTGTACAAAATGTCCATGTGACCACAAGCACTACAAATAACATACACGTAAACCACATACAATGACCGACAAAGGCAATGACAAACAAGAGACTTATAAAGGCCATGATTGGAAACAAACAAAGGAACAGATCTGAACAATGACATGACATCACTGGGGGGTGGAGACAATGACATCAGATAGACATGTGGTGGAGAAAAACACAGGCACCAAGAATGAAAGGGACAGAGAGATGTGCAAGACCTAGGTGGGGGTGCGACAAAAATATTTACTAACATCAAATTTACTAACTTTAATCTTTGGTGTCAGTTTGACCCCAGCAATTTCATCTTCCATAAAGTTATAATTAAATTACCTAACCTTATGTGTCAGATACATTGTTTCTATTTAAATAACCCTATAATAAAACATAATTCCCAAAATGTCTGTTGACTATGGAAACTAAAAAAAAACTATTTGACTATTAGCCTAAAATTAAATATATATATATATATATA
>BRDA01022713.1:0-17644 GCA_036984385.1 Crenuchus spilurus
TTTATGGTAAGAAAGTGTTGCAAAAAGAGGGAAATACTGAAGGTTTGTGCTTCTCACTGCTGCACATCCACCGAGCTTTTGGGCGGACAGTCTCTGTATAGTAAAGGGACACTTTCCAGCCTTTTCTCATCTGTAGCATATGGTTGATTACTTACAAACAATCATTCTGATCTGTTTCAACAGCAGAAAACCTTTTGACCCAAAACCCATTTTGAGTAGAAGTCAATGGGCAGACGCTGTATGTACAGATGTGATCAACACAGATCAGGTTGTAGAGCCGAGAATACCATTAAAATCAAAAGCTTATTCTCTGGCAGCTAGATTCAACACATGAGGTATTTATCTGATTATTTCAGGGGTAAATAGATTGTTTCAGGCCATCAGATTTAGCCAACGTGATTACACACAACAAAACAAATTCTGACCTCCCCATTTAACCCATCCGTGCAGTTAAACACACACACTAGTGAACACACTCGGCTGTGAACATGTGAAGCGATGGGCAAGCCCTATCCAAGGTGCCCAGGGAGCAGTTGGGGGTTAGGTGCCTTGCTTGAGGATTGATCCTGCGACCTTCCGGTCACAAGACCAGATTGTTAACCATTCAGAGCACTAGGAATTATATAACTGTATATTACATTCATTTTAAGTTATATTAGTTTTCTGTCTGACAAAACAGTACATTTAATCTGATCATCATGGGATTTCATGACTTTGTCCACGCAGAGCATCTAAACACATAAAAAAATAAGTCTGGGTAATTTTCATTAAAGTTTCAGTGTTTTATTAGACTTTGGTACACGCTTTATGTTCCCTGTCAAAAATGACCAGCTATCGGGTGCCACTACTAAAAAAATGAAATGGTTCAAAACACTTGTTCTTATTAAACTTTGACACAAAGTCTTCTGTAATAAATAATAGTTTGTTTCATCTGAGTATTTGTTATAGTCAAAATAATCTGTATTTTATGCCTTTTTTATGAAAACATTGTATGAGCTGCGGTCACTAAGGCCTTAATATAGCAAATAGTTTAATTTTATTTATTTATTTAAAAATGTTTTTTTAATTTTTGCCAATTTACTCATCCCATCCACTAGGGGGCACTCCCCATCACTTTGCAATGTCCCTGACTCTAGGAGGATGAAGACATGCACAAGCCTCCTCTGTTGCGTGTGATGCAGCCACCACCTCTTTTCAAACTTTCACTGATACACCGTCACTGGGGAGCCAAGATGCTCGGAGGAAAGCGCAGGATTCCCAGCTCTGAATGGACCAATCAGTAGACGCCTGAGCCAGCAGACATTAAATTTGTGTGAGTGATGGGGAGAGAGAGCGCCATCTACCCGCCCAGAGAGAGCACTGGGGAGCACCCCGGCTGTTGATGGCAAACAGCATGACCGGGATTCGAACTCGCGATCCTCTAGTCATAGTGTCAGCGCCTTAGCCCGCTGAGCCACTCGGGGCCCCGTGTGAAGCCACTCTTGACAAGAGTGTCAACAAGAAACAGCGCCAGAAGCGTCTCACCTGGACTGCCCTGACTGGTCCAAAGTTATGTTCTCTGATGAAAGTAAATTTTGCTTTTCCTTTAGAAATTAAGGTCCCAGAGTCTGGAGGAAGAGTGGAGAGGCACAGAATCCACGTTGGTTGAGGTCCAGTGTAAAGTTTCCACAGTCAGTGATGGTTAGGGGTGCCATGTCATCTGCTGGTGTTGGTCCATTGTGTTTTCTGAGATCCAAGCTCAGTCACTCGGGGACCGCAAATAGATGTTTTAAACCAGTAATGTTCACAAGAAAGTAAGTTGATAAAAAGATTGATCACCACAGTAGGTTATGATATATGTATAATATTGAATTTTTAATCAGTTATAATCAGGCGGCCATTTTTGAACACAAAACGAGTAAACAAAATGAACACAACAGGAGGGTTAAGTAAAAACGTCAGTATTGTACTGCACTCTGTAGTGTGGCCTACTCAACTCTATCACAAGCTAACAAAAGCTCATTCAACCTGCCACAAAGCACAAGGCCAAGATTTGTCATGGAAATGCATTGCTTTGAAGTGACAGTGATGAATGCAGCATCTTCCTGGCTAATAATTAGAACAGTGAGGGTTGAAAAATTTAAATTTAGGCAGAGCGAACCCTTTGATGATTCTCCCAGGTTGTAGCGTTCAGGCAGACATGTCATCATCAGGCAGCAAGCCAAGCGTATCATTTATATTCAATAATTTGTGACTGTCTTTAGTATTAAACATCACATTAACATTTTCAAACCACCACTCCATGGCCACGTCTATCTTTCATTGTTGTTCTGGTTTACTGAGATTGTTTTGATGTCATTGACCACGGAAGGACATTTGGGAAGTATCCAGAGAGCTACATGCACTGTTGCCAATTCTTCAGTAAGGAAAGTAGCTGTTGACTGTCCTAAAAGTCACAATATGACGCCATCACCTAATTTGCATAATGTCATTTGCACATAGTTGTAATCAAGCTATAGGGGAGACAAAATAACATTTGTGGAGAGACCAAAAGTGAGGAAAAACACCCTAAAAATGTTTAGGACTACAAATTAACTTTATGAAATCCCTTCATGAGCTTAATGCTTTGCTTAGACCAACACTGCATAAATCAATTTTATCCCTTATTTTTTAATGTTAGAATCGCAGATCTTGATGCAGGCAAGGTGTCTACTATCTATTATTTAGGTTAGGGTTAGGGATGCATCATGTATCACTGACTGATATATTATTTAATATAGATGGAAAAACTAAATTATTCTTATTGGCACTAATAATTCCAGTTGATAAGCTTGCACAGTGGGGATTTTACTATAAATAGACCCCACAGCGCCTTCTGCTGGCTAATCTATTACACTACATTGAACTATTTACATTAAAACCACAACCACAACCACAACCATTATTTAACATATAAGACCCAAATTTCATATTGGAATATCTCTAGTTTAAGTATTTGTTAGCCTAGCCACTCGAGTTTCAAACTGAAGAAGAAACATTTGGACTGAGACAACATCTGAGACAAAGCAAATTTTTTATATGATTTAAAGAAGACAACCTTTAAACTGTCTTTAAATGAAAAGAAGACAGCCACCTTATAAAACCAGGCTACAGCAAACATCGCCCTTCATTTATAAAACTATTTCCCTCCAAATAAAATCCTTTCTCATTAGCATCGCAGCATCATTTGCAAATCTAACTCCTGCCCTTATTGCTAACAATGTCATTTACGGAGCATCTCATTTCCATTCTCCGCGATGGTGAAAAATTCATGAACCTAAAGCTGCTCATTAGAAAGCCTCGGCCTTGTGCTGTCCATCAATCTACATGGCCTTTATTAGCATTAGCGAGCTATCTACCGCCTTCAGCACAAGAGAGACACCAAATGAGATGAAGTTATTTGAGGTAGATTTGTAATTTAGTCAACTATTCTTTGATGAGGCATTTGATGTAATGGAGAAAAAGGTCCATGCTCTCCTTCATGAGGCTAGCCGATTCATGCTAGCAGTGTAGCAGAGACCACTCACGAGGCTTTTAACGTACACATGTCTGAATAATTAAGTCATTATATTGTATACAACGTATCCAGAGTGACCTGATGTGGAAAGTGACAAGCTAGAAAGTCAGAATGGTTCACAAATGTGGTCACAGGAACCAAACGTGCAAAGAAAATGTAACTATTATATGAAAGAACTATTGATAAGTTGTCTGATATTTTTCAACTGATGTTGAAAGTATTGAAACCATATATGATATATGCAGGGCTTTGTCCACAAACCTATTTATTCAGAATTTCTATTTACTATTATCATTACATATAACAAGATAAGAAGCTCACTGGTCATGTTGAAAAGCAAAAAACAAATGGATATACTTGCATGCAGTACTCAGGAGAGAGAAACCTTCACTCCCTCCTGTGATTGGCCAGCAGCATGCGTATTTGTCCCAGTGTATGTTGGGAAATGAAGTCCTGAGAGGTTGTGGTGAAAGTTTGAGGCCTGACATCCTGACATTTTTCCCACTTTTATCTATGAATTAAAAACACCAGAAAGTCCTAGAAAGACCTCCTGCCTCGCATTATGCTTGATTGGGCCAAAAAAGGGGGCTGTCTGTTGCTATCTACTAAACATTAATATACTACATGCTCACCTAGTTTAAGAGAATTCTGCTGTGTAAAACTCCACCAGACGCGAGAGTCAAGTCCACAATATCACCACAAGACTTTACAAGACAAGATAACCCATCTTGGGTTAAAGCAGGGGTGAAATTACAGGACTTGAATCATTCTACCAGATGGACATGACTTGTATCACTTTTCCAGCATCCATATATGACATATCGTGTATGTTGATAGCAGCCTTCTCAGCTGATGTACACCAATTTGAGCTATTCTGAAATAAAAATAGGCACTGCAGGGTGCAGATTTACTATAGTTATAACAACACAATAGAAAAGGAATAAATTGTGTATAACTGGGGTGTTCAAACCACAAGGGGCTAAAAACAGGCAGAAGAGCTGAGGTTGAAGAACATTAGATGGAGATATCTTAGGTAGACTTTCTAATGTTTGACTGGAATTGGATCTAAAAGTACAAATTGGAACACAAAGGAAGGAAAATGGAAAATGGTGTCTTAAATAAAAACAATATCTTTTTTTAATAGTAATAACATCAACAATAATACAAAATGTTTTTAAAGGTAGAAAATAAAATGAATGACAAAGTAAGAAAATTTAAGAGTAGCACACACAAGGTCTTCAAACATTTGTAATTAGATTTAGATTTTGGGCAAGTTTCAGCTTGTCTGGCTTTCTGCCAGACACTGGTATGGGGATTTTTTGGGACCTGGCAACTCTGTCCAGCAAGGCAAGTAAAGGTATTTGTTTTCTTGTTTTAGTTTTAGTGTACACACGTTCACATGCACACAAGCTCACACGTTATGCCTCCCAAATGCTCTACACTCAAAAAAGTGATTGATGCCCCCCTACACATTAAGCAAAACATTTTACATTCACTTATTTAATATAAATAATTTAAATAAATATTTTTAGAAACACTGTACAAACAATTGTGTATTTAAATTTAATGGAAAATAAGTTTTAACTTTTGATTTTAAATATTTTTGAGTGCATTAGTGAGCACAGATGAAAATGCAACCAGCATTTACTAAAGCACATTATTAGCATGCTAGCTTCTATTGTTTCTGTTTTCTCTCTTCTGTGTGATGTGTGGAATGGCTCACAAGCCTTAAAGTGCTTTCAGCACAAAAACCTGCACTTTTATTTAACTCACGTCTAAATCAGCAGCTGCGTCAGAGCATCTGATTCACTTTTTTTAAAAGGGCTTAGCCTCAACTAGCATTACCAACTGAAAGCATTCGCACAGTTTAGCCCTTCTTCAGCTAACAGCCTGAGGTCCCAAGTTGCCTTGTAAATGTTACATCAGAACTGCCTTCTTTTATCCGAGGCAGGCCGATAGCTCCAGGGTGGCGGTCAGAGCTTGGCTAAGGTCATGAACAATCACAAATGGTCAGAGAACAAAGCCATTAGCTTCATGCTAACAGGACAGCTCTGAAGTAAATCATGGTGGACTTAAAACAAACATTCTTCTTGCATGTCTTCTGAAGGTCACAGAAGATTATTACAATGAAACAGCTTATTTAATTAAGCATTTTAATAGTTTCTTTTGTGTCTCTGAAGTGATTTCAGTGCTGCAGTAATGCTGAGTTATATAACAGCCTGTGTGGTGTCGTCACAACGATCTCGTCTATAAAAATAAACCCTCTGGATTTTGGTTGAAGAAAACAAACCAAGAGAGGCAAAGATAAGGGGGATCTGTATGTTCACAAGGTCCTGTGTGTTTCCCACATTTCGATCATACATAATGGGAACATGATGAGTGTTAGTGTATTGCCAGGGTTCTATATTCTTCAGTTCTACATAAGTTCTCTCCCAGGGTTCTATGTTCTTCAGTTCTACATAAGTTCTCTCCCAGGGTTCTATGTTCTTCAGTTCTACATATGTTCTCTCCCAGGGTCCTATATTCTTCAGTTCTACAAACGTTCTCTCCCAGGGTTCTATGTTCTTCAGTTCTACATATGTTCTCTCACAGGGTCCTACAGTATATTCTGCAGGTCTACATATGTTCACCCCTTGGGTCTTGAATTCTTCAGTTATACTTTTCAAATATATATAGCTTGAATCAAAATATATTTTTAGATATTTGTGAGGGGAGCTTAAATAAGCAGAAACATGTTTTTCAGAGTCAGACAGCTGTGCATTTTGTTGCCAAATGATTACCTGTTATTCATATGGAATGGTAATTCCAGACATTCCATTGGTAGACTACCTGATGTGGAATGTGTGGAATGTGCAGATTTCCGATCAAACAAAAGAGCTCTCACCTGAACAAAGACATCTTACCTTGAGCGTTCACACTTATCTTATGAATATTCAATGTAGGGTTAGTGGCTGAGGAAAACACAATGTCAGCTCACATTTGTTAAGCTTTAGAAATAAAACCACATACAATTTAAAAAAACTGACCAGTGTGTAGCCAACATCTATGGTTACATACAGTACTTCTGAGCTCAAAAGTTTTGGCTAGAAATGTCTGGAGTTTGTTTTTTCACAATATATCAGCACATCTGAAAATAGGTTTTTAGAAAGTCTAAGTTTAGAGCAGATTAAAAATATATATTTTAGATGAGTAATGTAATTTGTGAAAAATTCAAGGCATGTCAGACTACACCAGAGTGTCTGAAAACTCCAGGGGGTTAACAATCCAGACCCTGTGTTAATTGTATTAATATTTATAGAGAGATTTTGAAGAATTTATTAAATAAAATATTTTTAAAACATTTAAACCTAAAATTTAAAAGGTTAATGTGTGTTAGAATCTTGAACTGGGGAGCAAAGCACCCTGAGAATATAGCAGCCTTGGAACATAGTACCCTGGCAATGTAGAACCCTCAGAACACGTAGGACCCTGAGTACATAGAACACTTAAGACATAGAACCCTAGGAAATAAGGACCCATGGAAAATAGGCCCCTGGGGACGTATGACCATTGTATGATGACAAGAACACAGGATCCTGGAATCATAGATCCCTGGCAATGTATAACAATGAGAACACAGGAACCTTGGAATGTAGGATTCTGGTAACTTTGCACACAAAGCATCAAAATTGACTCTTTTTTAACTCTCACTGCACTATTCTGTCCCATTATACAATACTCTAGAGCTAAACACTATTAAATATGAGTTAGCATGAGTCATTCTCTGCTCAGACTGCCTGGTTGGGCCAAGCACTGGGCTGAAACTAGTGAACATACTAGAACCAACAAAGTCAAAAGGAATCTGACAGCATCATCTCTTCAGTCTGCTGCTTTATACTATGTTGGGGAAAAATGTGCTTTGAATTTGTGTGATTCAGATATATCAAGAGGCTGCACATGAATAAAACATATTACATAAGCATAAGCAGAGTCCCTGCTAAAAGAAGTAAACAGCATTACAGCAACTGTGTTGATGCAACAATTTTTATTCATGTGCAACCATTTGACAATCATGAATCATTGTTTTTAGTGTAGAAGGTCAAGCCAGACTCCTTCCCATTTGGAACGATATGCAGGAGCGTATGAAATACATTTCAAACAATACATTGCATTTCATTTCAGTGTATCTGCAAACAGTTCCATTGTGTGGTATTTAAAGCATTTATATGTATCTGCTTAATACAGCCTACTGTAAAAATATGCAATTTCAGATTCACTTCAATGGTTCATGTGCAATCACTTTAGTTTGATTGTTGATTTGTATTGAGTGCCAACATTGTCTTTTCTCCTTATTTATTTTGATTATTTATATTTAGATTTTTTCTTTTAATATTCTTTGCACTGAGACGGGGGGTTGTACTTCAATGTCATTGTGCAACTCCAATCTGCAATGACAATAAACAATTCATTCATTCATTCACTTAAAATAAAATATAAAATAGTTTATATATTATGTTTTGCACAGGCCAAAATATTTGCTCAAATTCAAGTTTTTAATTCAGTAAATAAGCAGCAACTGTGCATTAAAATGTGCAGATGTTTGAACTTATCATTTATGCTGTGGCCATGAGGGCAGCGTGGTATCCAAAACAAGGCTTTTTTATCGCAAAAAAAACAAACTGGCTATGAAAAAAAACATGGCTATAAACTAAAATATAACATGACTAAGACAAAACGTGACAATGAAGACATACAATGACTGACAATGACTGTGACACACAAGGGAGGCATTAAAGTCAGCTTAATCTAGACATAATGAAACATTAGGGCTGTGTGATGACATGACGTTAACAGGACACATGGAAGACATAAACATACACTGAGCACGTGGACAGAGATGGTGCCATGGCAAAGCAGTGTCTAGAGGGTTACAGAGCTGTAGAAGATATTTTTTTTTTACAAAAAATAGGCTATTTAGGTGACTATTGGATTTAGTGTTTATTAACATTAGCCTCCAATGTTATTGAAAATTAAAGAAGCAAAATTGGGATTTTAAAGAAACAATCAGTTTTCCATCTCTAAATACTCACATTATACTCAAACTGTCAATTTCTGACTCATTCATGAGCTAATTAAAGATTCTACATCTGTTATATCTTCAGTTAGAATTATTAAGTGTAGATTTTTGGTTTCAATCTGTTACTGATGTTTCTGTCTCAAACACATACATCTCAGCACTTTTGAGATTCTGTCCTGTTGAAGGACATCATAATATCACAATATCGCACCAACATAATATCCCTTCAGTGCTGTGCAACCTGAAAGAAATTATTTTTTGGACTATAAATCTAAAAGTGCCTATGTTTTTAGTGTTCAGAATAAATTTTATGCATGTGTTATTGTTTTACATACCGTAAAACACATTTTCCTCATCATCTGAAGGGTACTTTTCCATTTATGGCAAGTAGTCGATGTATAAAAACCTTAAGATTTGGACTCTTCTTTCAGATGAAGAATCTTAAACAATACAGTGGACAGTTAAGAGGTTTTGCTATGCTATGGGCTTCTACTTGGATATATGTTTTACTACATTCTGCACTATTTAATCCACTTATTCCAATAGACTTAAGCTTTGCTGTCATACCTTATTATGATTTCCAATTAAACTGTGAAAGATTACTAACAAGAAAGCACTGGCAGGCTTTAAACAGTCTAAATGGTTTAATGAGGCTTTTTTTCCAGGAAAAATAACATTCATGCTCGCTGGCCTTGTTGAGTCTGGCTGGGCGTAATGGCCTGCTCTGCTCTGGCAGTTTTTTTTTTCTTTTTTGTCGGCTAAAATATTGAGGAGAATAAATCCGGTCTCTGCGTAACAGCAGAGGTTTTCTCATTAACATCCTCTCATTGCTTCACTCCCTGAACAGCTCAACTCCAGTGCTGCTTTCTTTTATTGCTCTCCTGGTTCTTACTTCCAGTTACATTTCTATAATGCTTTAGGCACTCACAGCTTTTGGTTTGGACATTAGAGAACAGCAACAGAGACTCACCTCAATGACCACCAATGGTCAGCATCCATCTGGATGATGTGATGACAGCCGGTCCACACCAGAACTCTGATCACACATTAGCTATTTGTAGACAGAGAGGTGAGGAGAGACCTGGCCATTTTTAAGGATTAGGAGTGAGAAATTTAACCAGGATGTCAGGTAACACCCTTACTTTAAGAAGAAATGAGCAGAGAATCTGGACCTTGATTTTACGTCTCATTCTAAAGACAGCACCATTTATACAGTACCGCATCCCCATCACCTCACTGAAACATTTGGATCCACACAGAACACAAAAACAGAGCCTCCTGTTGTCCACCAACATCACTTCCAGCTACACAAGCTTTTCCATGGAGGTCTCCCATCCAAGTACTAACCAGACCTAGACCTGCTTAGCTTCAGTGGATTTGCGTATTATGTTGTACAGGTGTTACGTCTGCTAGCAATCTTTTTTGGCTGCTTCATTCCTTCAATTATGTTTGGATTTTTATCTGATACAAATCAGAAAAATAATGACAAGCTGTTTTTAAAGGTTTACCAACACTATAACATACATATGTGTGCACCCCTGATTGCAATGGTCATGACAGATGGTTTCATTTGATGCATTTAGCAGACACTTTTAACCAAAGTGACTTACAATTGGGGGTTAGGTGCATTGCTCAAGGGCACTTCAGTTATGACCTGCCCGGGGATCGAACCTGCAACCTTCAGGTCACCAGACCAGATCCTTAACCACTAGGCCATGGCTGCCCCTCATGTATATATGGCTGATTCCACGTTTGTATTTTAATGTCTTTTTCGTGTATCTGTCAGTGAAAAGTGCCTTCTACAGTCGAGAAGTAACACCACCATCATGGCACAATGGCTAACAGGCTAGCTTGATAACAGGCATATCCCCATACTGTATATTATTCTACAAAAAGTATTAAAAAAATCAAGTTTTTGAACAAAGTATTTCAGATATGACAAAAAATCCCCAATTGAAATGTGTCAGAACCTCATTTTGGACCACTTTTGTAACATCTGATGGGTTTCTGCAAGCCACCACAGCCTTTTTCTGGTTAGTGAAGAAAGACTGGGTGAGTAGGGGAGGATGTGCAGTGAGTGGGCATAGCTTTGTAAAGACTACCACAACATCCCGCCATGTCATCATCCATCACATCCAAATCTATTCACAGATAAAGTGAATAACATTGATTATTGTAACAATGGAGCATGTGAAGATCTGGGATATATTAGATGGTAAGAGAACGCTCGGTTCTTTTGCTGCGTGTTGGATGCGGGAGAAAAATATCTGATTCACTTTGACAATAGGCCAAAATAGTCTGGTTCAAAACGTCTCCACGGCTGCAATGCATGTGTGGTTCCACAAGTCAGCACTGCCCAGATCTAATCTACAGCACCTCTATGAGCCTTTACATGCACATAAACCTCTTCTCTGTGTTGTTATACAGATATTATTATATGTATCTTCACATCAGTAGAACAGCCATTAAAGAAGCCAGCGTCCAAGTCTCTGAATGGATCGACCGCAGGATGAGGAAACCAGACACAACATAAGATACAGATTCACGGAGGCTAAGCAGGTCTTGGTCTGGTTAGCACTTGAATGGGAGACCTCAGAGAAAAAACCTTATGTGTCAGCTTGAAGTGGTATTGCTGAGAAGACACTCAAATCTCAGAGCGTCCACAACCGTGCTGTAGAAATGCTAAATGTGTTGGTTTTTGCCATTATCAAGTACTCGGCTAGCACGTGGCTCCATATTTATTCTCAGACGAAACCAAGAGAAAGCCCTGGGCTAACTGACATTTCACAACATTTCACTGCATCACTCTTTGTTTAGAGTCAGTGATAGCCTACTGTGGTAAGCCCTTTAGCATGAAGCTACATAGATCCCCAGTCATACCTCAAACAAAACCTGGCAGTCAAGAGCTAGCCTTGGGCCTTGCTTGCATTTCACAATGGCTCGCTATGTTACACTTACTTGAACGTGAACCGCCGGCCTGTAGGCATGTCGGTGAAGGTTATACTGTGTCACCGTGTCAGAATACTACAATGCTTCGCACAAAAACACAGCGCTACAGGAAGACAAGCTGCAGTGAGTCAGTTTCACAACAGTGGGAAGCTCCACAGCGCACAAAAAGACTGATATAATCAGATACTCTCTGTCAAAGGACGACACTAACTGTAATCCCGTACACATCTTTTGTTGTGTCTGCACTCATAATCTTTTTTGGGGCGCTACCTGCACTTGTTGACCTCCAGCTAGCGCTTTCCAAGCCAGCCTGGAGGCGATTAACCACACTGATATGATTAGCATGTATGAGCAACATATTGTATGATTGCATAAAGATGATTTGGGGGATTTCAGTGCAGCTTTTCAGAGGCTTTACACAAAGCAGAGGCATCATACATGCACCATATGGTCAGTGGTCCACTGAATTAGGTCAAATATGCTATGAGCCCAAGTTTATCACCCTGTCAGCCATTAATGGATACCTTTCTTGCCGCTACAAAAGTAAATGACTGGATGGATTCTTTTATTAATGAAGGAAGAAGGGAAGACATTAATCAACTTTACATTTTTCTTTCCCCTCTTTTTCATTACTGTTATTACTTAACCACTACAATATTCTGTTGCTCAAATGTAGCTCATTGATGTCTCATGAAACTTCATGGAGATTCTTCTAAAACTGATTAGGATATAGACCTGAGATACATCGGACCAGAGAAACATTATAATGGCATCAAATGAGAAGACCTAGTTTTAGTCCTTGATTAAAAATTGAGTTCATTTTGAGATTGATGCCTTTAGGATGAGCAAATCTGAACTCAGTGTGAGACTTAAACTCAAGAAGAGAAACGAGAAACCCAAGTCTCAAACTAAGAGCAGCAAAAGCTAAAGTCTCATTTATGTTTCCATCTGATTTCATTGATGTCTAGTAGAAACGATCGATCTAAAGCTACAAAGATGAACGTCAGTGAATTTGAGATGTATGTCGGTCCTGGTTTTAACAGAAGAAATGAAAATATTTTCTTTGACACTGGCTAACATTTCAAATCCATACAACTAATAATGCATAAATAAAATACTAATAAATAAATAAAATTAAGGCAATAAATCCTAACTCAAACTCATATTTACACAATTAGCCAAGCTATTTTTGGAGCCCAGGATTGACTTCTTTAGAACTGTGAGACTAACTTTGCTATCAAACACTAGAGCTCAATAGTCACCTAAATATAACAGTCATTTCATGTGGCTGTATTTGTAAAAACAATGCATTGGTAAGGATTGTCACCAAATGGATGACACACTAAATGCCTAAAGTTCAACTCATGGTTTTCACTCATTGCTTTGGATTCTTGTCAGTGACCTATCAATGCACTGTTGCCATTGAAAGCAGATGGAAGACAAAATAACAAATAAATAAATAAATAAATAGTGTAGCTACCACCATCTTAGAAAACTGAGCTGGAACTTCTGATCAAAAATCACTTTTAGTGATGATGACGTCCATCAGTATTGAAGAATCTAATCCAAGACCAGTCTTCGACCAGCCCTGCTGCTGTCTGAAGTGTCGTGGTGAACTTGTATTCATTTTTATAGTTCACAGCAAGTCATACGGTGTCCTAAACCACATCCACTAGTCTGAGTGACCTTCATTAACATCTGGATGAGGTTTGAGTTGGTTGAGAGAAGATGTGGTGATGTGTTTTTATAGAAATGTCTGGGCTATTTAGATTATTATTGAATTATGGTGGTAGAAACATAGCCTCACAGCTCCAGTTCTAAACTATCCATCCATCCATTATCTTATCTGCTTAGTCCTGATCAGGGTCGCGGTGAGTCCCGTACCCCCTCACCAGGCACAGGGCAGGGCGCCATTTCATTGCTGGGCATGTGCACACATACAAATAATTTAGAGTACCAAATTTACCTGATCTCCATGTTTTGGACTGTGGGAGGAAACCGGAGACACATGAAAACTCCACCCAGGTGGGGACTTGAACCCAAAGCTCTGAGAGGCGAGCGTGTAACCACCAAACCACCGTGCCGCCCCAGTTCTAAACTAAAAAAGTTAAATCTGGACTCCAAACATGTCTTGGCAGATTCTTTTCCTTTCACCTAAGCTTGCTTTGGTTTGCTTTGATACGGTAACCTATTTTGCAGCTGTGAAGCTTCTCAGCTGTGTTAGCATCGCCAGACTGCTACAAGTCCCAGAGGGAGCAGGCATCACCCTCAATATTCATCCGTCTGCCCATCTCTTCACTGACCCTGGCAGACCACATCCAGAGTGACACACAGCTTTCCCCGCTGTGGTAAAACAACTGCTGTAAAATACAAACTCCCACAGCATCCACACAGTGAGGGCTAGCGGCTAAATGGGTGGTGGCATGGCATGGCTCACTGCAACACTTAAGGGAATCAGATAACACCAGCTTACTCTCATAGTAAAAGAAACTGCCCAAAGGAAAGAGAAATCAGAAAGGAGATCTCCTGTATCTCTCAGTAGTTCTTCCTAGACATCAATAAGATCAGAAGGAAACACAAAGGAGACTAGATTAAGTCTTAGATCTGCTGCTTAGATGTTTCTCCTGAGGAAAAAGGAGATCTCAATCTCATTTATATACTGTATATATAGACATCATGCTCACTCATGTTTACTAAAGACAGGAATCTCTACAAGGGCCAAGAATCTTGATGCTATTACTTTTTTTATTATATTGCCAATTTTTGCTCTCTTGGTCATAGTGTCATCGTCTTAGCCTGCTGAGCCATTTGGGGTCCTCTTGATGCTATTACCTTGACCAGAAGTATCTCAGGTGTCAATTTAGTCTTGTTGATTCTCATGAGACATCAAAGAGAAATATTTGAGGTATACATTTCTTCTGGATGATGCTGAACACATATTTGTGTGCCAACATGATAAGCCTACATGATAACATGCTTGCTAACATCTTCAGTAGACCATCTTAAATGGTCCACGGAAGTAAAGTAAGTGAACGTTTTATGTAGTTTCTATGCACCTGCAGAAGAGCTCCATGGCCTACATGGTTGAGTACCATTTCTAACAGCACTGAAAAGCATACTTACACATGAGGAAACACTTCACCGCTAGCAAGCTGCAGAATGTGACAGCAGCCTGCATATGGAAGGCTACATGTTATGAGTGGCTTGTCACATGATGTATTATCAAAGCCAGTAAATATTTCATGATACTGTCTTGCGTGTACCACATGAGTATAACAGGAAAAAGCCCAGGAACATACACAACAGCACTGTAAAACACATTGGTGGTCTATTCAGGAGACAGCTCCCTAAGTAGGCAGTATTGTGCACCTCTGAGCCTAAATTAGAAGGCTGTCCGCTGTCTTCTAATGTACCCTATTTTGACCAATTTTAAGATAGAGATGCATGTGAGTTTGAATCCCAGTCATGCTGTTTGACATTGACAGCTGGGGCCAGAGAGAGTAAAATTGGCCATGCTCTGTTCAGGTTGGTATATGACGTTCTCTTCCCATCACTGCTACTATGCAATGCCCACAGGCTCAGGTGTCTGCCAGCCGATCCATCACAGCTGGGGTTCCTGCGCTTTCCTCAGTGCATTTTGGCTGCCCAGTAATGATTTATCAGCAGCATTTGGAAAAGAGGTGGTGGCTAACTTCACAACAAAGGAGGCCTGTGCTACTCTTCACCCTCCTACACAGTAAATCTGCCAGTGTTAAATCAACACTATTAGAGTTAAATTAACACTGAGGGTGTCAAAATGTAACACTCTCAGTGTTAATTTAACTCTAATAGTGTTGATTTAACACTGGCATATTTACTGCGTAGAGCCATTACAAGTCTGGGTCAAAGAAAAAAATTATGAATGTAAATGTTTTAAGTCAAATATAAAAAGTAAGTGAGATTTGTTATTTTAGGGTCTTCAGTTCCATTTTCAGATGTTCAAATTTGTATTTCACTTACATTTCATATTTTTCATTCTCTCCGAACAGCTTGTACGAATTTGTTTCAGTTTGCAATGTGCTAACTTTTGGCGATGTTGTTGCACCACTAACAGAAACAACAATGCCACAAAATATGTTTTTCTTTCACTTTTTCAGATTTAAAATTCAAATTTGTATTTCACCTTCATTTTGTACGTTCAGTCATTCAGATCAACTTAACAAGTTTGTGTTTCAGATTAGCTATGTCCTAACTTTCAAGCAGATCGTATGTCTGTACAAATCGGCCTACCATCACTAAGTCCTGTATCGCCACCCCTGCTTTAACCCCTGGATTTACTTGAAAAAATGTTTGTGGTAATGTTGTGGATTTGGCACAAGCTTGGACATTTTACAGAGCAGTATTAGTAGTAAACTAAAACTAGGTGAGCATGTAGTAGAACTGGTTAGTTGATAGTGGCAGAGAGCTCTCTGAGTTGGCCAAAACAAGCCCAACACAAGATCTTTCTTGTGTCACCAGAAAGCATCCGAGACCACTGATCTGGAGTAAGAGGAAAGTAAATGTGAGTATATGTAAATTTGTTTTTTGGCTAAGCTACAGCTTTTGACCTTCTAGTCCTCAACACTGAGAATAGATACCTGCCAAAACATCCTTCTGCATTTTGGAACACTATTAATAGAGTGAGTGAAGACTGAAGCACATAGACAAGGATGTAGATGATGACAGGACGGTTTAACAAAGGAGAACTCTGTCTCTGTGCAAGGTAACCTGAGCTGTGACTCACGTGTAGCGAGACAGCAATAAAGATCTCTATCAATCTGTCAGCTGAGTGGACTGTCAAGGACGAATACACATTGCTGAAGATATCTGGCTGACCGCTCCTCTCTGCTGCAGGATTGTGGAGCTGTTGATCTATCAGTATTCATTCTCAGGGTTGATGCTTCTCATCACACTCAGAAGAGAAAAATGCATGCAGTTAGCAAAGCTAGCTAACCTTTCATTCGTGCACTTTTTTACTCAACATTTCAGCAAGAAAGTTCTGAAAAGCCTGCTTCGTTTGGAGGTCGATAAAGTACTAAACATTCACAGCATGAAGGTGTGAGGGTCAGAACAAACTCCCACCAGCTGTCCCGCAAGCATGAAGGCATAAACGCTCAGTACACAACATTCTTTTATGCAGATGAGTTCACTGCTTGGTGACAGAGGTCACCATTTGGTCACGCAGCAATAATGAATATTTATATAATTCACCTTTGAAGTTACAGGACAAATATTTGCGTTCCAAAGTCTATGGATGATGCAAAATATCACATCATGTGATCATGTCTGCCATATTGTAAGGCCTCCAAGTCACATATGAAATATGTTTTTGCTGTCATATCATTATTATTACATTGGCATTCACTCCTGGTCAAAAGTGAGTAGAAGATCTGATCTCAAACTTAGAAAACCATGAAAAGATTTTGACATCCTCACACATTTGAGTTACGTTTTAGCAAGGTCTCAGACCTTTATTAGGTTGGTAGGGCTACTTCTTCATAGTGATCATTAGGTTGAAATTAGGAATATATATATATATATCAGAGGCGATTGCTCTAAGACTGCAAGGGAAGCTCAGCTTCCCCTAAAATGTCAAAAAATAAGTGATCAATAATATATTGTTGTGTGTACATGTCATTCACTAAATATGCGCTACAACGCGCTCAACTTTTGTTCAGAATCAGCTTCTTATCACTGGTAACGACGCGGCTTTCCTCTCACTCATTCCCGCAGCTTCACAGTGCTTTAAACAGGGTGGACGCTCAGCGTCCACAGAGCTCAATGGTAAAGCAAAGCGTGCAGCGAAATGAGCCGAGTCATTGGATAAATCCTGGCCTTTGTCCCGCCCATCGGACGCTCAGTGTCTCTGGGGGTCTATGGGGCAGTGGGCTGGCCTCGGCTGGCCTGGACGCTCAGCTTCTGCATGATGATTGGATGATCTGTCTGAGGCTGAATCCCTTTTTGATTGACAGCTAAACGAGCGAATCAGCTATCTTTTGGTGTAAACATCCGTGGGAGCATTTTTTAAATTTTCATTCTGTTCTGAGTTGAACCGAAGACTTTCCTAATCATCTTAGCGGCATTTT
>BRDA01022714.1:0-39265 GCA_036984385.1 Crenuchus spilurus
AGTTGAACATCTCCCATGGCCTGCACAGTCACCAGATCTAAATATTATTGAGCCACTTTGGGGTGTTTTGGAGGAGCGAGTCAGGAAACGTTTTCATCCACCAGCATCACAGTGACCTGACCACTATCCTGCAAGAAGAATGGCTTAAAATCCCTCTTACCACTGTGCAGGACTTGTATATGTCATTCCCAAGAGGAATTGATGCTGTATTGGCCACAAAAGGAGGCCCTACACCTACTAATAAATTATTGTGGTCTAAATCCAGGTGTTTCAGTTCCATTGTCTAACCCCTGTATGTATATATATATATATATAATCTCATCTCATGTGTCCAAACTGTGACTTTACCCCAACCCACCTTCCACAGGTAGATGTGGTCCCCACCGTATGTCCAACTCATGGCAATGGCCTTGATTTGTTTGATACTACTAGTAAGATTCTAGTGAGTATACTGTAGCTGTTGTACTTTTATACAAAGCATGTTTGTTCACCTGTTATCATTTTTGGTTGAATACCAAGGTCCTGTTGAGATGGCATCATCTGTATTTGCAATTCAGCTTAATCAAGCAAACCACGCTCAGCTTGAACATGACAATAGACAATGGACACATTCAGATGAGTGAAAGGAAAACAGCTCCAGATGCAAACAAGATCCCGGAGCCAGCAATGACGGAGCCAAAGTAACAAAGATGCCAGACAGAGCTACAGCAAGCAAAGCTGCATGCTCCTCGTGCCAGGACATGCTAAGATACTTCAGCTCTAGTCTCACAGGCTGCTGCTGAGCGTCGCGTGGGTCGCGGCTGGAGTAAACACCTGTGGTAAATCGGGAGCACACACACATACATGCAGAGAGGAGCTGAGGCAAGAGCAGGCAGCAGCAGCGGGTCGCCTGATGGATGCAGCAGAGCTAAAACAGGTGTGCTTCTGTCTCCATTTCTCTCTCTTTGACTGTCTGCCTAGATCTCCATCTGTCCCTTGCCCTCCACCTCTGCTTCTCTCTGGACCCACAAATGTCTACAAATAAGTGATTCAAGTGTTATATATACAGTGTAGGGGTGAGTAGGTCAAAATATATGTACTGAGTATAGAATGCCCTTCATGAGTGCAGTCTTGAGCCCTGCAAACATCTTTCTTACAGTTTAATTCATATAGCACTTCTCTCCAAACTCAATATACTGTACTTCAGTCAGCACACACACACACACACACACACACACAGGTTGAAGGGAAATCTCCTTGACCCTAGAGTAACTAGATTTGTCGAGGAAAGAGTCATTAACTATGGGTGAAGTTCCCTCTCAGGATGCTTATTAGTTACTGTCACGTGCTCACCTGGCCACCGTCTACTTCCCTGTGTCATGTCATTGTCCACACCCCCTTGTGATGTCACATTATCCCACACGTCTGCTTCCTCATGTGTCTCATTAATCCTGCATATATGCTTCCCTGGTCGTCTCATGCCTTGTCAGTCACCGCATGTGAATATGCATGTGTTAGTGTGCTGTACATGTGTCGGTGTAAAGCAAGGTCTTTTGTGAATAAACCCTCTGTGCTGGATTTCACTCTTGCCTCCTGTCTCATCAGCCCTCCCACATATCACAGTTACAATGTAGCATCACATTTCACTGTGGCACAGCTCATTCAGGCAGGGAAAATAGTGCATTGGTCTTGGTGTCAAAGTTATCAAACGGTGAATGTATCAAATGTCTGAATGTATTACATTCCATGCCTACTAATAATTAAGGCTGTTAAGGTTAACACATTAGTTTAACACAGATTAATTATCCATAATGCACTTGTTACCATGTGTGCATCCTGTAATTCCAGGCTGAGTGGAAGAAACAGGATGCACAGAGCAACAAGCAAGTTTACATCCTAATTCAGAGCATTTCAGATCATTGACAGCTTCTCTATAAAAGAGAAACAATAAAACACCAGTTATGTGGGATATGTAGTCATATTCATGCATCTACTCACTTTCAACTTCGTTAGATCATGTTCTGTGAATTTAGCAACACCAGTGAGAACCAGTGGCAGCACAGATTAAATGCCATCTCATAAACATATGCTGGTTTGTATGACTTTCCAAAAAAAATGTTTCTCCTGTGATTGCAAAATGTATTTATTAAAATGTGTTATTGTCAGCTCAAAAAGTAGACTTGATGAAAATAATGCAAGTTGTCAACATTCCAGTTTCCATTCCATTTGAATATTACATCATTTTCTGCGACTTTTCCAAATATAGAACATATTTTGTCATGAATGTAAAAAGTACAGGGTTCTAAAAGTGGGGTCTATGACATATTGTAAGTTACATTATTGCCAAAGAAATTCAAGTAGGAAAAGGACAGAGAATTTTTGCATTTCCCCCTTACAATCCCAGCCAAGTTTACATTGTATGGTACATCATTCAGTATAATTACAATGCAAACCAACTGAGTTACACTTAAGTTACAGGGGTGTGAAAGCCTCGTCTTTCGGTGAATCCATCATTATAATGTGTAACTATGTTTGAAAGTGATTGAATGGTTTGCATCACTGATGCAGCATATTCTGCTGCCTGTGTAATATGTTTCTTCTCTCTCACTTGTATTGTTAGACCCAGTTGCATGTACAGTGGAGTATGGAGTCGGCTCCATAATAGGAAACAGTGCAGAGTGCTCTGGTATGCTGGGCACGTAAGCAAGCTCTGGGTCATACCTGGGTTGCCCTGCCACTCTTTGTCTTTCCCACCTTCTCCCCAGTTACTCTCTCTCTCTCTCTCTCTCTCTCACACACACACACACACACACACACTTGTGTCTGCATATATTTGGCACCTCTGTGCTGCATCTGTGTACTACAGCTTTCCATCTACCTCCCACTTAATGTGTTTGCAGCTGCTTTCTCTCTCTCTTTCTCTCTATATCCCTCTCTTTCCCTTTCTCTCTCCTTATCTCACGCTGCATCTCCTTTTTTAATTCACTCACTTTCCTCCTCGGCGTATCTCCTGCTTCACTCTCTCCTCCTTGCTTTCTTTCTCCCTCACTTGCCCGCTTTCCTTGCCTCTCTGTGCTGATGAATCACCTTCCCCTCCCGTTGAACTCGACTGATAATCCAGGGGAAGCAGTAAAGGCGCATCGATCAGTGTCGCCGACAGCACCACAAGCCACAGTGCACAGACAACATGGAAACAACAAGCCCGGCCGCTCTTGGCTGTGCATGAATGCATGCATGCCCATGCTGGCGCATGTATGTGTGCATATATATGTGTTTGTTTGGTTATTTGTGTACAGATTCAGGACTAGCTATGTAGAATAAAGTAGCGACGATATAAGACAAACTTGCCACATCAATACAAGGAAAAGATACAGATTTGTTTACTCAAAGCTCCATGCTTCACCATTGTGCCCCAAACTGGATGGTCACTGGTATATTTAAAATAAGTTTGGGAATTTGTGAAGGTTTAGCAAACCTTTAATGCCTGATTGAGATGAGGCAACTTTGTTTTAATGATAAATAGAAGCTAATTAATGAGCTTAATGAGATTCTGATGAGATTAAAAGTCATGGTTGGATGTTATAGAGATGTGAATAATCTATCCGCACTGCCGCAAGGTTCTGTCTTTGGGAGGGTGATGGCTGATGCGAATGCTAGGTAGAGATCCTAGAATCACGGTAAGAGATCCTTACCATTTCATTGCAACATTCATGGGTTTAATTTTCACTCTTATTCTTTAGATTACCTCTGATAGGACTTGATCACTGGTTAATCATTTATTACCTGTTATGGAATATTAGATTCAACTTTTGCCAATGTGATTGCATATAAGGGGGGGCACGGTGGCTTAGTGGTTAGCACGTTCGCCTCTCAGCACTGAGGTCTTGGGTTCGATTCCCCATCTGAGCGGAGTTTCCATGTTCTCCCCGTGTCTGCGTGGGTTTCCTCCGGGGTCTCCGGTTTCCTCCCACAGTCCAAAAACATGGAGGTCAGGTGAATTGGGTACTCTAAAAATTGTCCGTAGGTGTGTGTCTGTGTGTGTGTGTGTCACCCAGCGATGGACTGGCTCCCTGTCCTGGGCTTAGTTGAATAGTGTAATGCCCTGCCCTGCGCCCAGTGAGGGGGTGGGGGACTAACCGCGACCCTAATAAGGATTAAGCGGGTGTGATAATGAATGAATGAATGAATGATTGCATATAATGGAATTTGACCTCCGCATTTAACCCATTCATGCAGTGAAACACACACACAATAGTAAATACACTAGGCTGTGAGAACACATGCTCGAAGCGGTGGGCAGAGGTGGGGTGCAGTTGGGTGTTAGGTGCCTTGGTCAAGGGACTTCAGCCATGACCTGTCCGGGGATCGAACCCGGCGACCTTCTGGTCACAAGACCAGATCCCTAAACACCAGGCCACAACTGCCCCCACTTAGTATATTAACCAATTTAGCCAATGTGATTTTTCACACAACGGAATTTGACCTCTGCATTTAACCCATTCTAGTGAACACACTAGGTTGTGAGAATTTGTGCCCAAAGCGGTGGGCAGCCCTTATCCACCGGCGCCCAGGGAGCAGTTATGGGGTTAGGTGCCTTGCTCAAGGACACTTCAGTCATGTCCTGTCTGGGAATCGAACCAGCAACCTGGTCACAAGACCAGATCCTTACCACTAGGCCATGGCTGCCCCCCCCTAAATATGTCATTAGACATGTTATAATTCACTATTCTTAACAGATTTACTATTTATTAATGACTTTCTGTGTTCAAAATTGTATAATTTAGCATATTTTCTGTAGAAGATGTGTTTGCACTTCTTGTAGTTAACCATACTTTTGCATAAAACTGTATACAGGACATGAACCCATGTACAATGTTTTCACGTACTGTGTGAAACCAGATACAGGTTTTATTTACAAAAGCTATGAGAGTGAAAATTAGCATGCACAGAATTAGCCATAATCATCATTTTTTGTTCAAAACAACCAAATTATTATTTTTGTTATTATAACCAAGAAATTCTATTTTGGCATATTTTGTTGCAATTTGATGACAATAAAATTCTCATGACATTGCATAGCAATGTTATTTATACTGGAACTGTCACTATTAGAAACTATGTAAATGTGCTAGCATGTTGATTTAGGCCACAGTCTGAAAAAACTAATGAAAAAACAACCAAAACAATCAACCATCTGCCAATTTGGCTGTAAGATAACAGAACTGGTTATAAAAAAAATCACAAATGCTTCACCCCTAGCAGTAATATTTTTGCTTACTAAGGATAAGGTTAGAGTTAGACTTGGAAAATATTTATTATATACAGTGTATAAATTAAACATAAATAGAAATAGAAAATACACATCATACACATATACAGCGCCCTCCATAATTATTGGCACCCCTGGTTAAGGAGTGTTCTTTGGCTTATAATAAATTATTTTTTAAGACAAATAATATAGGACAACAATGCAAAAAAAGAGAAAAATCTAACCTTTAATCCAAGTGCCTTTATTTGGTGGGGAGCCTTTATTTGGTGGGGAAAAAATCACACATTAAGAAATAAATCTTTTGAATGAAATCATGTGTGCCACAATTATTGGCACCCCTGATTTTAGTATTTTTTACAATCTCCTTTTGCCAACAAGACAGCACTTAATTAATCTTCTCCAATAACTCTTCACAAGATGGGAGAATACAGAAAGAGGGATCTTCGACCATTCCTATTTGCACAACCCCTCTAAATTGTCCAGAGTCCTGGGTCTTCTCCTATGCACTCTCCTCTTCAGCTCGCCCCACAGGTTTTCTATTGGGTTGAGGTCTGGGGACTGAGATGGCCATGATAGGAGCTTGATTTTGTGCCTTGTGAACCATGACCCATCTTCAGCTTTTGGGCAGAGACCACCAGATTCTGATTCAAAATGTCCAGATATTTCAAATAGTTCATGATCCCATGTGTCCTTACAAGGTTCCCAGGGGCTTTGGAGTAGAAACAGGCCCACAGCATCACCAATCCTCCCCCATACTTAACAGTGGGCATGAGGTGTTTTTCTACGTACTCATCATTGGTGTTACGCTTACAGTGTTTGTTGCCAAAAAGCTCTATTTTTGTCTCATCTGACCAAAGCACACGGTCCCAGTTAAGTACCACTTGGCAAACTCCAGCCATTTACGCTTATGAGTATAACTCAGAAAAGGCTTTATCCATGCATGCCTCCCAAACAGCTTGTTGGCATGTAGATAGTGCTTGATGGTTGTTTGGGAGACCTCATAACCCCAAGATGCTACCATTTGATTAAATTCTCTTACAGTGAGCTTTGGAGAACTTTTTACTTCTCTTACCAGCCTTGTGCATGGTGGCAAGATACACTTGTGTCCCCTTCCAGGCTTGTTTGTCACAGTTCCAGATGTTTTGAACGTTTTGATGATTGCTCTGACTGTAGATAAGGGCATCTGCAGGTGAGTGGATATTTTCTTGTAGCCATTTTATTTATGAACGTCAACACACATCTGCCTTACTTGAATAGTGTCTTCTCTTGTCTTTCCCATGTTTAAGAGTGAGTAAAAGAAATAGGCCTTTGTGTGATGCCATATTTATACCCCAGGGAAACAGGAAATTATTAATTACTAATTAAAGGTTCCTAGATACAAACCGATTTGCAAAAAAGTTGGGACACTAAACAAATTGTGAATAAAAACTGAATGCAATGATGTGGTGATGGCAAATGTCAATATTTTATTAGTAATAGAACATAGATGACAGATCAAAAGTTTAATCTGAGTAAATGTAACATTTTAAAGGAGAAATATGTGGATTCAAAATTTCACAGTGTCAACAAATCCCCAAAAAGTTGGGACAAGTAGCAATAAGTGGCTGGAAAAAGGAAATTTGGAACAATCGCTGTGTGTAAGGGTCAAGGCCGTAAAACTCTACTGGATGCTCGTGATCTCTGGGCCCTTAAACATCACTGCACCTTAGACAGGAATGCCAGATAACAGAATGGGCTCAGGAATACTTCTAGAAAGCACTGTCAGTGAACACAATCCACCGTGCCATCCGCCGTTGCCAGCTGAAACTCTACAGTGCAAAGAGGAAGCCATTTCTAAGCAAGCTCCGCAAGCTCAGACGTTTGCACTGGGCCAGGGGTCTTTTAAAATGGAGTGTGGCAAAATGGAAGACTGTTCTGTGATCAGATGAGTCACAATTTGAAGTTCTTTTATGGAACACTGGGACGCCATGTCATCCGGACCAGAGAGGACAAGGATAACCCAAGTTGTTATCAACGCTCCGTTCAGAAGCCTGCATCACTGATGGTATGGGGTTGCATGAGTGCTTGTGGCATGAGCAGCTTGCATGTCTGGAAAGGCACCATTAATGCAGAGAACTATGTTCAGGTTCTAGAACAACATATGCTCCCATCTAGACGTCATCTCTTTCAGGGAAGACCCTGCATTTTTCAACAAGATAATGCCAGACCACATTCTGCAGCAATCACAACATCATTGCTACGTAGGAGAAAGATCCGGGTACTGAAATGGCCAGCCTGCAGTCCACATCTTTCACCTATAGAGAACATTTGGCGCATCATAAAGAGGAAGGTGCGACAAAGAAGGCCCAAGACGATTGAACAGTTAGAGGCCTGTATTAGACATGAATGGGAGAGCATTCCTATTTCTAAACTTGAGAAACTGGTCTCCTCTGTCCCCAGACGTCTGTTGAGTGTTGTAAGAAGAAGGGGGGATGCCACACAGTGGTAAAAATGGCCTTGTCCCAACTTTTTTGGGATTTGTTGATGCCATGAAATTTTTAAACAACATATTTTTCCCTTAAAATGATACATTCTCTCAGTTTAAACTTTTGATCTGTGATTTGTGTTCTATTCTGAATAAAATATTAGATGTTGGCATCTCCACATCATTGCATTCAGTTTTTATTCACAATTTGCTTAGTGTCCCAACTTTTTTGGAATCCGGTTTTTAATTTTATTCACTTTATAAACTACAGTAGAAATTACAAAAATGGTTCAAATACATGTATTTACAAGAAATTGTTAAGGGTGCCAATAATTGTGGAACAGGTTATTTTATGGGAAATAATTATTTCTTAGTCAGGATTTTTTTTCTTTCTTTTTTTTTTTCCCCTTGAGTTGAAGGTTGCTTTTTACTAAACTTTTTCAGGAGTTAGATAATTCTTCTGCAATAATTTTTTATTTTATTTTAAGGCTTTCAACACATTTTAACTAAGGGTGGCAATAATTATGGAGGGCACTGTATATATCATATTGTTGTATAGGTGGGGTGTGGGTGAAGAGAGGCGAAGGCAGATATGGAGCAGACTTAACAAATGTATATTATAAACAGAAAAGGATAAACAAAAGACAGCACGAGGGCCAAAACTTACACTAACAGATGTAGTGTAAAGATGAACATTGTAAGAGAATCTGAGAACATACCTTAACATGAAACACTAACCGGCAACTAGAGAGTACTACACGATGACAAAAAGACCTTTGAACATCCAGACAGAGTACATGGCACACTTGACATCGAACAGCAAACAACAAACAATGACCGACAACCAGAACACTGACAAACAGGGTATTTAACTACTGGGACTAATTGGTTGAAACAAGACACCTGTACACAATGAACATACTGATCACATGACACAACAGGAAATACCTAAAAAGGACATGTAACACACGACTAAGCCACAAGAGGGAGACAAACACAGAACAGGAAAGGGCTTGGACAGGGTAGACATGACACATATATTGTTGTAACATATGAAATACAGAGGAAAACAGAAAATGCAAAATAAGATTTCGTTAACATCTCCGTAGTTTCTCCTAAACAAACACAGACAACAGATGGAGACCCAAATGAGTCTTTAACATAAATCTCCTGCTAGTAAAGACATTTCATAGACTGTCCATTAAGTCTCCAGAGCAAAATTTATGTATAACCCCCACATAATGGAAGATGGCAGAACCAAGTCTTTCATCCGAGTGTTAGACACATATAGGAAGTATCCACCTTTGTCCCATGCAATGAACACACACTAGGGGAGCAGTGAACACATGTCTGGGGTATCAGCTACAGCACCTGGGTAGCAGTTGAGGGTTAGGTGCCTTTTTCAGATGTAGATGTTCACGAAGAGGGAAGCACTATTCATTCACACATGACACATTTCATTTTTCCTACTGGTTACTTTCAGGCCATAGGCACTTCGCTAACATTTAAACCACAACCTCAAGATGACAAAGAATAACAGCAGCCATGCATGTATGGTCATATACAGACAATCATTTGAACGTGTGCAGGAGTGTATATGTGGAAGAATATTGCAAGACAGCTTTGCTCTATTAGGTCTACTAATGAAAGTGTTTAATTATCATGTAATATGTAAATGAGAACATCATTACATGGCATGGCCTCACCTGTACAGGGTCTTAGCATTACAGTGGCTGGAAAACGGTCATGTCAACACAAATTATGACTGGTTATAGTACATAAACCCCATGGGGTGAATTGTGGTGAATCTTAAGGGCTGGACACTCAGTAGGTGTTTGTCAGGGGGGGGTCCCTTTCCTCTTGCTGAAGCCAGAAATCCCTTCCTGATAAAAACAAAAACATAAACGAGCTATAGTGAACAAAATAAAAAACACCAAAAAATTAATTACGGTATATGAATATTTAAAATTCTGTAGATGAATAGAAACTGAAATTTGCAGAGACATGCCACATTTAAGTGTGCTCTCATTAGAGGATGTGTTCATTTATTTTCAATGAGAAAAAAACATGTAATATACCCAGAGAACAGCTCGGCTCTAAGGGTCTACTAATGACAGTGTTTAATTTGCATGTAGTATGTAAATGAGCACACTATTACAAGGAATGGCTTCACCTCTACATGATCTTCAGTATTAGAGTGAAGGAGCATGTGTGTGTGTGTGTGTGTGTGTGTGTGTGTGTGTGTCTGTGAGAGAGAGAGAGAGAGAGAGAGAGAGAGAGAGAGTGTATGTACACTCACAGGATATGTGGATTCAGCACATGCATGCATCATAAATCAGTCCACATTCTTTTGGCCTATAAAAGGTGGAACGGGGAAGAAAACACACATGGCAGAGAGCACAGCCAAAGTCTGGCAAAAATAAAGCTGGGAAATCACAAAAATATGTTTCGTTAGCATCATATTCTTCTTTCGGTTATAGAAATTCACCTAAATAATATAGTGGGCCTTGAAGGCCTACGTCCAATTAGCAGAAGTGTCAAATGCTGGAAGAACGTGCGCTGTGCAAAATTCTCTTTGAATAATTAAATGTCAAATCACAACATGGCACCAGCTACTGGTGATGTCTAGATATCACTTAAAGTGATAGCTTGGCAAAACCTCAAATAGTCCATCAGCCAAGTCATGTTTGGTAAAGTTTGCTTCTTTAATTTTGCAGTGGAGCTAATGAATCTAATGTAGTTAACATGTAATGGAAGCTTATATCCCAGTACATTAATCCACATAAATTATGTTTACCCTTTAGAATTGTCTATATTTCTGTATAAATATGACCTTTTCTATGAGATTTTCACACAAGCCCTAGAAGTAGATAGTTAAACAAATGAGACAAAAATATTATACTTAGTCAATTATTTATTGAGGAAATGATCCAATATGGCATATTTGTGAGAGGCAAAAGTATGTGAACCTCTAGGATTAGCAGTTAAGGTGAAGGTGAAATTAGAGTCAGCTGTTTTCAATGAATGGGTTGACAATCAGGTGTGTGGTCACCCTGTTTTATTTAAAGAAAAGAGATCTATCAAAAGCTGGAAAAGGTTACAAAACCATCTCTAAAGAGTTTGAACTCCACCAATCCACAGTCAGACGGATTGTGAACAAATAGGAAATTCAAGACCACTGACACCATCCCCAGGAGTGGTCAATGAACAAAGATCACTCCAAGACCAAGGCGGGTAATAGTCAGCAAGGTCTCAAAAGAAACCAGGGTAACTTCTAAGCAACTGAAGGCCTCTCTCAAATTGGCTAATGCTAATGTTCATGAGTCCACCATCAGGAGAACACTGAACAACAATGGTGTGCATGGCAGGGTTGCAAGGAGAAAGCCACTGCTCTCCAAAAAGAACATTGATGCTGATCTGCAATTTGCTAAAGTTCACATGGACAAGCCAGAAGACTTTTGGAATAATGTTTTGTAGTTGGATGAGACAAAAATAGAACTTTTTGGTTTAAATGAAAAGTGTTATGTTTGGAGAAAGGAAAACACTGCATTCCAGCATAAGAACCTATAAGAAACATGGTGGTTGTAGTATCATGGTTTGGGTCTGTTTTGCTGGATCTGGGCCAGGATGACTTGTGGAACAATAAATTCTGAATTATATTAGTTGCAGTTATTGCTGTAGAGGGGGGGGGGGGTTTACACCAGATACTGAAAGTAAAGATTCACATACTTTTGCCTCTCACAAATATATCATATTAGATCATTTTCCTCAATAAATAAATGACCAAGTATAATATTTTTTGTCTCATTTGTTTAACTGTGTTCTCTTTCTCTACTTTTATTACTTGTGTGAAGATCTGATGATTTTTGTCATATTTACGTAGAAATACAGAAAATTCTGGGTTCACAAACTTACATACAACACCACTGTATGAAGCCTTTATGCACTTGCACATCTCCAAAAAAAATAATATTATGAAAAAAATTATAATAATCAAATGTAAAGTTCAAGTCTTGTTTTGATTTAATGTTGTCACTGTTTGACTGTTGATGCTGGATTTCAGATTTTCATGAGCTATAAGCCACACAAATCAACAATAAAACCAAAAGGGGCTTGAAATGTGTCACTTTTGCAATGAACATAAAATATATGACAGTTTAGTTTTTTGAATTAAATTATGAACAACAATTAACAATTTTTTTTATGTAGTACTATATTACAGCTTACAAAATTAATGTATTTATATTGTCATTTGTTTTAATTAGGGCCCTACTAAATTCATGGTCATGAAAATAATGGCACTGATCACGAAATGAGCCTATTCCCATGAACCATTTGGCATGAAATGCAGGTTGTACCTTAAGTGCATGTGTGCATGTTATTTCAATATTTTATATTCATGTAGTCACACAAGCTGAAATATTCAACAAGAGTGAGCTGTGCCTCACAGACATGTGATGCTATATTGTAGCTACAAGTATGGCTTCCTAAAAAGGGATCTTCCCCCACAGCTATTGCCTCTTTTTTGGGCAAGTCTTATGGCTGTAGACTACGGACTGGGGAGATTCACCCCTTCCCCCACACCCACTTGTTTTGGAACAGATTAGGGCTGGGCTGTTTTGTTGATTGTACTTGGCTAAGTAAATTAATCTGTTGTAAAAATATTGTTTAGGGATTACGTAAAATCCACACTTCTATTCAGTGTAACATGCTTTATTTAACAACTACTATGAAGTTCAACAGTTTTCTTGTAAAATTTGAATGAATCAATCCGTGAAATTAAGCTAAATATCCTGTGAATTTAGTGAAGCCCTAGCTTTGATGGATTAAGGCATTTGTACTTGTGCGGCACCCGTAGATCCATGCTACTTATGCCCAGTTACGTGTATACTGCAAACAGCCTAAATCGAAATGTGGCAAATACTGCAACTAGTCTTTTAAATGGCATTTTTCAATACAAATCTCATCCAGGTGTCTCTCTTGATAAAAAAATGTTAAAGTTTTGAAAAAAAAAGTTGAATTGATTCCTTGCGTAACTCAATTCCAAAAAATCCTCAATGTACATTATTTGCCTCAAGGTTTTGTTTAGTCCACAGAACCGTAGACAGTTAACTGATTTTCCACATTGATGGGTAGTGGTGTTGCATAACACGCTTACAATGAAAAGAAGACAAGAAAGCACAGTTTCACAATGGAGAAAGAGAGAAAGTAGCGAGGGCAGAACATGACAGCAAGTGTAAAAAGTTTGGGACTTAGAGAGTGTAGAGTGAACTAGCCTAGCACATTAGCACAACGTCAGAGCTTCAGCATAAAGCATCCAGACTACATATGCAGTCCACAGAGCGGACACGTCACAAGGTAACATTAACATTAACGTTTAACGTAAATCAATATGATTGCTAGTTGAGATGAAGGCTAGTAAAGGATATACGTTAAATATGGCTAAATGTAATGGCTAGTTAAGAACGTAAATCAAAATGGTGGCCAAGCCTGAGCTTCATTCATGTTATTACCATGATGACTGACACACACCTACTCCCCTCAACATGATGTGTAAAATACCACAGAAAGAAAAATATTGGGTGCTGTAAGTAGCAATTTGAGCCTAATATGTATTAATCCAGTCCAGCAGGTATATTCAGGTTAAGTTGGTAAGAGTGAGTATGTGGTCAGCAGTAGAGGAAACAACATATTAAATAAATTTACATTTGCCAGTCTTATAGACTTACAGTATGATATTTACACTTAATAATAAATATCAATAATTACTTTTTAAATTCTTTTTCAGGAATTTGCATTGCATTTATTTGTTTTTGCATTATAGCACGAAATATGACAATATGGGTTTAGTTTTGACAGATGATATTGTTTTATATCATTTAAACAATGAAAATATCTATTTCATTAAAAAAGCAAACCAATTAACTGATTGTTTTAAGTGATCTGTCTTTTATACATGTACTATACACTTTAATAGAGTTCAAATATTTCTTATTCAGTTACTTGTTTAAATGATGGAATAATCATTTGAATAACTGCTAAAATAATTGAGAGCTGCAGGCCTAGAAGTTTGCGGCTATTGCCAGACATTTACCAATAGAGACTGCAAGACACTATGGTTGCAACACATGTTTGGATGTTTTAACGCATTAAAACAACTTTTAAGGTGTTATCTTTAACAGCCATAATATGTGTAATTATAAATAAACTGCATGACTAAATCAATGCACACTCACCTGAGACAGACCTATTTATTAACAATACAATGTTACCCATGAAAATGGACAAAACAATGGACAGATTCAAGCCTACTACTAAATTATTCTGTTTTTTGCATTTACTTTTATGTATTTGGCAGACACTTTTATCCAGAGAAGCATATAATTACAATCATGCTGCATTTGTAGGTGAATGTAGTATTAGGAGTCTTGCCCAAGGACACGTATTGTAGTGCTTGCTGTGTGATTGCCAAATGTGGACTGAAGCCCAGTCTGCCACTTGTAGACTCTAGTCCTCTTATATACACATTAGTAGGTAAAATTAAAACACTTATTGTTATGCATTGTAATGCTGTTATATTGTGTATTATTGTGTATCTTTCTTTCTTTCTAGGTATTAGTGATGGATACAATGTAAATAATTACATAATGCTAATTGGTGGAGTATAAGCTGCCATTTGTTGTTAGCTACATTATCCCCAAAGCTCCAGCACTACAGAACTTTAGACACCAAAAAAATCTTTATTGATTGAGTACATTTAGGATTAAAGATCATGTAAATTAGATTTTTCACTGAATTATTACTTTTAGCCATTTGCAACAGTAACAGACAGCTTAGGCAATACACGGATTGGAAAAAGGAAAAGCATGACTTAAGTGGAAATAAATCCATCACCTGACAATTAGAGGACCGACAAGAACTCGTTATTCCCCTCTCGTCATTATTTCCCCTCTCTCATGGCGCGTGGTGGAGGTGCTCGGCCGTTTGCCTCCATTCTGTTGCTAATGTAGTGGCAAAGGCAGACTCCATTAGGCCCTGCATGTAGCAAACACATTTATGGCCTTTTCTCATTTCCTCCTTTTCATTGGGCCATGATACATCAGCTTGCTCACAGTGGCCTAGAACTGAACCCAGCACTGCCATGTTGAGTTTGAGGCGCCACCTTGTGGGATTTTTCAGCAGTGTGTGCATTACTAGTCCACATAGGCCACCTTCAGCTGTAGCAAGTCTGTTAGTGAAAGTCACAGTTAAAAGGCAGGACTTCTAGGAACGTGTGAAGCCTGAGAAATGAGACAATGTGTGAAATGTAGTGTTTAGCAGGCAACAGAATGCTATGAGTGCCTGGTATTTGTAGAATGAATTGATGTGTCACGTTCTTGTCATGCCCCATAGTTGTGGTACAAGCAAGAACTTTCATTTATTTACTTAACGTCTCTTCTGTGGTGCAAGGCTGTGTCTGAACATGAACTGCTGACTTACAATAGGACACGAGACTATAATGTGTCCTGTATCTTGTGTACCAAACAAAAATTTGGGGTCACACATTACATTTTTATTGTCTACAGACTTTTATCTCAGAAGAAAATTCTGGTTTTTATTTTACATTTAAAAGCTAAGATAAAAGGCTGTTGCTCCAGATATTCAGTCTTCTCCGGTAGAAGGTGAGGTAGGACAGTGGCACTGCTTATTAGCTCAGTTTTGGTGACTCCCACAAGCTGTTGACAGTGAAATTATAGGCTTTAGTAGAGTTGTTTCCACCTGACATTTAGTGCAGATTTTGCACAAGGCATTATGGGATGTAGGAATATCATGTGCACTTTAGAATTATATATTAATTACAAAAAAAATCACCATCACGACATCCCCAACCATCCCAAAAGCCAAAAGTACTGTAGGGAGAACCATCATTCCAAAGAACAGTTCTATACCTCTCTAGCCCACACCTAGCATTACACATGGTGCCAACAGGTTCATGGTGACTAGACAATCCGTGTGTGTGCATTTGTACAAAGTAGCTGAATGCATTCATTAAAAGAGGTGTGCATAAACCTTTGGACATATACAGTATATATAAAGTCCTATGGAAAAGCCTGTGTATGCATGGTTAATTTTTCACATAGAAAATCATTTAAATGGGGGTGTTCATACTTCTGTATAAGACTGTATATAATACATATGGGCCACATTATTAAAAATTTGTGCCAGTAACAGTAACGACAGCATTAGAAAAAAATCCAGGTTGTTTATTCCAAGTAATTTTAGAGTTATGAGGTTTTGATTTGAGAGCAATGATAGAGTAATTACATAAGAGGCTGTTTCTTCAAATAATCTTTCATTCAAAGTTGCTTTATAAATGTACTTTGTATATGAATTCCAGATGCCTCATAGTGTTGCCATTTCTACCACAAACAAACATTTGGTTATTAAAGTTTCTCCAAATTTTTTTTAATACATTTTTGCCAGTTTCTCCCTTTCCCAATGTGATAGTAGCCAATTAACCCATCCCATCCACTAGGGGGCTCTCCCTATCACTTTGCATTGTCCCTTACTGTAGGAGAGTGAAGACATGCACATGCCTCCTCCATTGCGTGTGATGCCAGCCACCTCCTCTTTTCAAACTACCGCTTGATACACCATCCCTGGGGAACCAACGCACTAGGAGGAAAGTGCAGGCTCTCTAGTTTTCCAATCAGTAGATGCCTGAGCCAGTGGACATTGCAATGTGTGAGTGATAGGGAGAGAGAGTGCGCCATCTACCTGCCCAAAGTGAGCACTGCCAATTTTGCTCTCTGTGGACCCCAGCTGTTGATGACAAACAGCATGACCGGGATTTGAACTCGCGATCCTCTGGTCATAGTGTCAGCGTCTTAGCCTGCTGAGCCACTCGGGGCCCCATTCGCCAAATGTTTACATTTTTAAGTTTTCTTTGTTTCAAAGAAAACAATCGTATAAGACCTTTAGCCAAAACTGTCATTTCCAACACAGAATGAATGGTGGTGAAATGACGGTTTGTAATGGTGGTGATGTTGGTACAAGTAGTGCACAAAGTTGAAGAATCACATATGTAAAGAATATACTGTGTCACATCAAATAATTCATGAAATCATGAAAAAGTTAATTTGTGTTCATAATTTCATTTCAAAAGGTAAAATTCTTTAGCTTTACTGTTGATCAGTTTGGCTTATGGCTCATGAAAATCAGAAATCCAGAATCTCAAATGTCTAGAATATTGAATCTTGAGTTTAAGTTCACTTCTATTCCAACAGTATCAACATTGAAACAGTAATGTTAAAAGTAATTTACATGTAATGAACATAAAATATATGAAAGTTTACCTTTTTGAATTAAGTTCTGACTTCTTCACAACATTCTAATTTTTGCATTATGCTGTCCTGTACATGTTTAAGCGCTTCATATTGTTTGTGTAAATCTAAAAGTTTGTATGCGTGTGTGTGTTTTTTGCATGTACGGGCAGAAGCGGATGAAGATGACGGTAATGATGGATCACAAGTTTGTGGAATTGCAGGGTGTTCGCATCCCACTGTCACCGCACTCATCTGTCTGTGGGCGTGTGTCCCTGCGAGGCAGCGTGATCTCCGCCCTCTGATGACAGGGCAGCCCACGTCTAGTCCTGCTCCACTACATCACTGCATTCTTCAGCTGCCTCTGCACCACATTACACTTTCACAAATAAAAACTTGAATAAGTAGCCTGTAAAATCTTCACACTGGTAAAAGCTCTCTTTCAAAACCTCTTTAACTCAAAGAATTAAACAAACTTTTTATTACTGTGGTGCTCATGTAGATACTCATGGTTTTGATTAACTGCCATGTACGTTTATAGCATTTGGCAGATGCTTATATTCAGAGCTATTTACATGTACACTCATGTTACGTTTGTAAGAGAATGTAGAATTAGGAGACTAGCCAAAGCACTCTTATTGGCACAGGGTGGTGTTGCCCAGGCTGGAGACTGAACCCCGGTCTACCACATGGGGCAGCATCATTCCCCACAACACTACACCAACCATGTTTCAATCAAAAAGTGGCCACTCTTTATCCATATGGTCACTTTACAGTAAACAGGAGGATATGAATTGAAGTGTTGATTTCATGACATCACATGAATACAAAATGGATGTTTACCTCATTTTTTTATTTAAAAAATAGTGTATTTAGGGTGTAAACTTGTCTTCTTTAGTGCAGACAAATTTCAGGCTTCAAGATGGCTGCTAATGTTGTTTTAAGTTTATTTTTGTTCACTTTAAAATAAAACAGTGACATGTTATACAGTGTCAGCCACCATTAAATAACAAAAAATTTTAATGAGTCATGAATTAAATGTGTTGATTTAGTAATGCAGTTTGTACTATGCTAACTGTTGGATAAGTTTCCAAATACGTGTTATCCACGTTAGCTATGTAGCTGCTCCAATGCAATACATACATCACAGATTGACTGGGAGAGAGGTACAAGCAACAATTTTGTTATTAAATAAAGTTTGTTCAAAACTTAGCTTTCTTTAAAATGAAGGAAACAATAGCATCAGATCATTTGCCACATATTAGAAATGTGTTGAGTAATAAAGAAAAAACAGATAAATACCATTTGAGGCAGAAATATTTTTATTGTCATTTCCAAAAACGCATTTTTTTTATCAAATTTTGCCAATAACCCAAAACAAATTCCACTAAATAAAAAACTACCTAAATAACAAGAAACCACATAACTAATAACTATCAAAATCTGAATAACAGAAAACTTAATGTGGTATGAGACAAATGCACATAGATGGTACTATGCAAACTGTTGGCTAAACTTCCAATACTTGCTAGCAACATTAGCTTTGTAGTTCTAATGCAAAACTAAACAGGGAAACTTCATACATAACAGATTGACTAGGTTTGTGGTAAAGGGGGTATTTTTGCATCAAATTTGTGTCAACTTTAAAAGTTAATATGATGGGAGGGGGTGGAGGGAGGAAGAGAAAATATCACACTAGACACTAAACATCTCCTCTGACCCAACACTGCCCCCTGCAGTCAGTAAGCTGAACTGTGAACTCCTGCAGAATTGATCACTCCAGCAAAGTCCAACCACAAGGTTGACATGAAGGTTACAAATATCTGCAAAATAATATAATCACTTAAATTAACTTCATAACAAAACATTTTATCTTGCAAAGCTTTCTCTATTTGATTCATCTTTCATTTTATTTTATTTTTATTTTAGAGTTATTTTATAAGATAGATTTGATATAAGATGGTTGAGTCAGTCTTGAGCTGGCAAATTTTTGATCCAGCAGCTTTTTCACAACTTATGTTCTAACACTTTTTTTTTTCAGTAATCCTATCATGTACTTCTTCAAATCAGTCATAATGTACCTGAGTGTAAGCAAAAGCTTCAATTTTATCATTTTATTTAGTATCAAATCAACAACAAACCTTAGCACCTTCACATATGTATGTTTGTAGCTGCAGACCTTCATGCCTGCTAAAGACTATCTTATAAGCTGTAAAGCTGAAGTTCAGGCGTGGGTAGGGTTTGCAATGGAGGTGGTCATGTGACAGCTGGTCAGTGTTTTTTTTCCACCCTGACCCCTCCCCGTTCATGCTCCTTGGCTGGACCGCACATGCTTTATAGTGGGCAATTCAGCTGCAGCTGCTCTGCAAGCCATCTCAGGAATGAGTGCGCTTAGAATCAAGTGCAATAAAGCAGACGTCAGGAGAGAGAGAGAGAGAGAGAGAGAGAGAGAGGAAAAGAAGAAGATGTGGAGGGCTGGGGGGGTGAGGAAGCACGTCTGGGCAGCTACTTAGTAGAAGACAAAGGGCAGGGGTCATGTTGGACCCAATCCGTGAAGGAAGAAGGGTACACAAACAGTGAAAGCAGTTCCAGCTTTGAATTGACTTGAATGTTGATGGGATTATATTTTACTGATGTATAAACTGAATTAACTTCAGTTCACGGCATCATTTGTTGAAGTGTAGGCCTCAGACTGCAGGCCTCACCACACTGGAGAAAAACACAGTGAATTAACTTAATTCAGATGTACACTGCTGATGGGATCACTTTTTCGGATTGTAAAATATCCACAGGTCTACATTTCCCCCAAGATTACTCCCCTCTCTCCCCCTCTCTGTCACTCTCTCACACACACTCAATGTCTCAGTCTCTCGCCCACTGTTTCTTTTCTCTATCTCTGGCTCTGTCTTTGTTGAGTCTGCTGTGCAGGGCCTCAGGAACTCACCCAAGAAAAGAGAAGGGGCTGTTATTTACATGCTAGTCCACACACACACACACACACACACACACACACACACGAGTGCTTTATAGCCCACAGCCCAGAGCAGATCGACAAAGAGGGAGCAGTGGATCGCTCCAGTGGAAAAATGGAGACTGTGAGAGTGAAAGAAGAGCAAGAGAGAAAGAGACAGAGAGAGAAACACAGCATGCTATAAATCTGTCTGTGTGTATGTGTGTGAGTGAGAGAGTGAAAGAGAAAGAGAGAAAGAGAGAGAGAGAGAGAGAGATACACAACATGATAGAGATGTGTGTGTTTGTAGTGTACGAAATGTGTGTGTGTGTGTGTGTGTGTGTGTGTGTGTGTGTGTGTAGGCCCTCCAATATATACTCCAACAGCCTCCCATCAGCCACACAATCACAATAATACACAAGTTTAAAATGTACAGTTTAAGTGTTTCTTTAAACAATGCCTTACATGAACTGATATGTGCATCAATTTCACATGAATGAAATATATTACATAACTGTTTGTGACTGCAGCTTACTCACATTCAACTAAATATCGAACAAATGTAACCCAAAAAAGTTAAATAAAAGTACAAAAGTATTTTAGTGTATTAATAATGGTTAATTTAGCCACAGACCTGAGAACTGTATTCCAAATGAATTGTTTTCTGGAATATATAGTATAATGAATTATAAATAACTTTTAATAAAGTATACAACAATTTTTGACTATTTTTTTTTCAAACACAAAAACACATTTGCCTTATTTTTTTGTATACTGCATTATTAAAATACTGTAAAAAAATTTCATTTGTGTTCAGTTTAATTCAAATGAAATATTTTAATAATTAGAGATTAGAGGTTTATGAGCCACACTGATCAACAGTATCTGTATGTTTAGCACCTCTACCAAAATGAATCACTTAAATTTGTACTGAATAATTTTGTAAAAAAATCAGAACCAAGTTGAATCATTAAAGTCATTTCATTAAGCATCCAATTTCAAAATGTCAGGAATATACAAAATTATTGTAATAAAAATGTAATAAATGAAGTGGAGGCAGAAAAAAACTCCAGAAAATAAAGTTCATTAATTTCATGTATAGTGCAGCACCTGGTAGCCCATTTATACCCCCACTGTCACAAATTCTGACAAGTACCAGTACACATTCTGGACATTCAGTGGTTTTTCATTCTTTGAAAATTGTCTGCATTGTAGATTATTCAGATTAATTAGTTATTAATTAGTTATGAGTTATTAATTAATTAATTAATTAATTAATTAATAAGTCATCTAAACTATGAAGAAATACATATGGAATTATTTAGTAAATGAAGATGTGTTCAACAAACTAGAATATGTTTTATATTTTAGATTCTTCACAGTAGGCAATTCTAGAATAGATGGCAGCTTTCTTGGCATTTTCTCAGTCAGCTTTATGAGGTAGTCACCTGCAATGACTTTGAGTATGAAAAAAATTGAGTATGCCCCACCTTTTCACTGTTACTCTATATGTGAAATTAGCTGCCAACCATTATTATATAATGTTTTATACAATGAGTCTTCCTATAGGTTGTTGGATAGAACAGAAAAATACTGAATTATGATGTACCATGCACTCACAGAAAGCTTCAGAGCTTTTTTGAGGTCATCAGTAAATTGTGATAAGTCGCTTTACATACAGTTGTCCACACTTAATTCTCTATTGTGTATTTGACTAGCCTAGCACTTTTGAAGTAAAGGCATTCTGGATATTAATTATAAGAGAAGTGTAATGTTATATAACTTTCTGAATCATTATTATTCATTAACCTGAACACATCTAAAATTTGATTTGATTTTTATAGATTCTTGAAAATTATTATTAAATGATCAAAAGCATTACATGACAGTAACTTTATAATACAGCTGCACTGAATTACATTTTCAGGTTCAGCCCAACAATGAATATTATTTAGTAATTCATATTAATTAATAATTAACAACCAATGGTGAGATCATATTGATAATTTAAACTACAGTATTTTCATGTAAATAATGTAATCTAATGTAAAATTCATGCTACATTATAGCCATCGGTGACCACTACAAGGAGTCATGCTGTAGAATCTCCAAGAAGAAAAATTCTCTATAAAAGCAAACTACTTAATTATCAACTCAAAGTATCAGACATATTCTCAGTAGGGAGCCATAACAATAATACTGTTTTTGAACTTATCTCTAAATAATGTATCAACCACCGATAAATCGTGCATCCTTAACTTTATTAACATCTGCTTTATATTTCTGAAAAAGTGACTCCAATCAAGATTTGCACCAAGTACTGAAACTTCTCAATACTCAAATTTGACACTCAACTGCACACTCAACCAGATTGTGGCCTTCTCTGTGGTTCTTTAAGGATGTTAAAGCTGCACAATAAAAAACAGGGCAGGAGGAATACAGATGCCTTTGAACCTTTTGGGCATCATAGGAAAAAAATGGATCCTCAACCAAATCTGAACAGTTTTGATACATTATGAGAAGAACCAGTTCACCTTAGAAGACAGCTATGCTTGGAAAAGGTAAGGTGAGAGGTACAAGGGTAAAAGAGGAAAAGATGGATGGACACAATCAGAGGACACGTGAACAAGCCATAAACAAACCTGAAGACCCAAACAGAAGACAAGATGTACTGCAGGAACACTGGATATGGTTGCCAGATTTTTTATAAACAAGTTGCTTCAATTTTACACTGGATTTTACTGCATTTTTGCTTTGCTTTGCTGAATAGTTTCTTATGGAGGATTATGGAGATTACATAGATGTGTTAAGCTGTAAAAATGTAGAAAAGTGTCTGTGTTCAATCAAATAAACACTTGTGCATTAAAGACAACAATGTGTGTTTGTCATTTATAGCCAGTATATCAATTTGGCATTAAGGATCTACATTAATATTATATTAAATTCAAAATTCTGATATTCTGACAACCCTATTGCAAAATTGAGAACAGTAGCATGTGCCATTTATCATCCCAGGCCTCCAACTCTGCAGCCATGCGAGACGCTACACAGCCTGGGGCTGACCGCTCACAATGCCGTCCACTGCGGCTAACAATGCAACAATGGTAACCCACACTGGGGGAACATGTTAAGCTCTTCAGTTACCCACTTCCTGGTGGGAGAGAGCCACTCACACCAGAACACATCAGAGCGCACGCCAAAACAGCTCCTAACCCCCGGCTCCACTTCCACAGCACTCTGGGAAAGAATAGAGGGAGGCTCATAAACGCCCACAGGTGTAAAATCAACACTCTTTGCAGAGCAGCTCCACTGCAAATGTAGGCGAAGTGCTCCGGCAGGGTTTACTGTTTCAATGACTCATTTACAATGTGTTCGGACATCCTATTCGGTGTCTTAGAGCCATTCATCACGCTGGCCTGCTCCATTCAGAGCCTGTGTGGCAGGTGCTGCTCTGTCAAGGCCAGGAAAAAGTCCTCCACATTCTTCAGCATCAGGAACATTTTTTATTTTAACACTTTGTCATCAAGTATTCATGTAAGATTCCTCCACATTCCGTAATACTACAGCGTGGAGCATATCTGCAAGGCTGAATTACTGTGTGCTGTGATTAAGTCCAGCATGCAATACAACCGTAATAACGTTTTAATGTGACAATAACGTGCATGTTTAATATTGTAGTAGGAGATTATAGCAAGTCATATAGTTAAAAAAATGACTGCGCTAAACTAACCAAAGCACCAACGGTGACAGGTTTAGAGGTTCAGCCCCAGATGATAGTTCAGCATCTATTTCTTACATTGACAAAAGTTTTTAAATGCTTATTTTTCAAAGAATAAGTCACGTCTTTTTGTAAAAAAAATGTTGATTGTTGGTCCCAAATAAGCAGAACTGAGCACTCAGTTGTTGCTGAAGGATGACCTGTAGTGGCACAAATCGTGGGATTAACCTACACAATGTCCCTTCAGTGCTGTGCAGCCTGAAACCATCTCTTGATTTAAAAAACATTTTGCATGTATGCAACTATATAGAAACTATACAGTAAGAGGTTTCCTTACAGAACAGCATTGAACCATGCAGACCACTGAAATCCACATGGACACAAACACACGCTGTGCAGACGTGGCCTGCGTGCTTTGATTTACGACAGAGTAAACGATTTAAGCTGCACATCTCGCTCTGACACCTAAACACCTGACAGAGCTCTCATAAATAAGGCCAACCAGAGTCTCCCGCGTAATTTACACCTGCACTATCTCTTAAACTAACATGTAACAGGTCTCCGCTCTATATTTCATCACCATAGCCCGAGCCCCCACCCTGCAAAGATGAACGAGTGGGACGGGTGTTAAGTGTGTGTGTGTGTGAGAGAATATGTCTATAGTATAGCCGAGGGATTTGAACTGAGCAGACTTCAAAAGCTAGAAGTGGGCACGTTTCTCACAGGCCTACAGAAGGCTTAGCTTACCTTCCTGTGGCATTGCCTTGGGGCCAGGCACTAGCCGCAGCCTCAGCAACAGCAGTCATGAAACATCAAGGCTTCACAAGTCTTCCCATCATAAATCCCGCCCGCCTCATTCCTCTTTGCTCTCATTCGCTCAAACGCATCTTTGTCCCATAAGTGTGATTTATTTAGGGGCCACTGATAAAAGGTCTACTAGCCCACTCAGAAAGATAGTCAATGCTCAAGTGATTGCTCATGCTCAAAAACTAGCTAGTGTTTCAACAATTCAAAAAAGGAAAAAAAAAATCCATAAGCTCTCCTTAACAGACCACAATGACATCAGATGGAAACAAAAAGGAGACTCCAGCTTAAGGCTTCGGCTGCTCAGATGTTTCTCCTGAGAAAAAGATCTCTTGCCTCTTGAATTCTACTACAGATCTCAATAGATATCTCACAGTCTCACAGATTTACTCAGATGATAACTAAAGGCAGCAGTCTCAATATGAACTCAACTACTTCTCACGCAGAACTGAACGTCTCCTGAGTTTTGTTGCTATGAGTCTCATGTTTGCTCTTTGTTTGTAAATAAATGTGAGCAGAATCTCCATCAAGTCTCCTGAGCCATCAAAGAGCAACACATGAGCAGTAAAGTTTTCCGCTGGGCTTACTGAGGAAAGACGTATGTATTTAAGAGTTAAGCTACAAAAAAGATTAATTCAAAAAACTACACCTAAAGAAACAATGGTGCAATCCTTCAGATTCTGAATGAGACTTCAATGCTCATACTCCCTCCAGTGGCCAAGACTAATACTGACATTTCTGCAAAGAACAAAGTGGCTAAAAGAAAGAAATCTACAGCTCTGAACCACTCCAAATGCCCTGCCCAATCTCCAGACCTGAACATCAATGAAAAGAAAGATGGATGGTCTACAAGCCATCAAGCAATGCTGAGATACCAAGTCACCCAACCTCAATGTAAAAGACTAGACAGTAGTTTTATTCTACCAAATATTGATTTCTAAACTCTTCCACATTAGTATTGTTTTTTATGAACATGAATTTGCATTATTTAATGTTAAAATACTCCTTCTTTATTATTTTCTTTATTATGTTGTTCAATTGTGCAAACAAAAATGCACTTTACTCAAACACAGACCTAAATTAAAAAAAAAAAAAAAAAAATATATATATATATATATATATATTCCCCCTATAAATAGAAAAACACAGCTCAAATACACTCTTACACTGCAATCCCAGCATTGCACTATGTAAACTCCTACTTAACTAAGACAGTCTGACACTAAATACTATAACTAAACCAAACTGAAATACATTACAAATTTCAAAATAAGCCTGTTGGAAATGCGCTTTTTATTTCAAAATAGCAAATGTGTGAATCCTCCCTAATCCACAAAACCCAGCTCAGCCTGTAATGATATATGCTGGTGCCTCATACTGTGTTCAACAAACCTTGAAGGAGTTTTATACGTTGCCTTTAGGACGAATGCTGGAAACATTTGAGATATGCTAAACAGGGCATGACAAGTCCAGGCATTTAAACTGCCAAATGGAGCTTTAATATAACGATGATATGCTGGAGACTGAAATTAACTGAAGGTAGCTGGTAAGAATACTATGCAGACTCCTTCATCAGGCGGGAAACAATATAAGGAGCAGCGGACGTGTTATGAAGTAACGTCAAGTAATCAACCAGCCATGAATTATTTTACTCCTAATAAAGAAGGCTGTATTTCTTTCACAGAGTATTATAGCACAGAGTGTGATAGTTGCCATTCAAAACATAATGAAATTAGTTTCCTCCCTGTCAACAAGTCATCAAGTCTTATGAGTTACAATGTATCATTGCTGGGTCTTCCAGCCTTTTGTGGTTGGACTGAGAGCCCTGAAGATGAGGCGGAGAAAAAAAACTCAATCTGTTTCACAGATGAGTTTCCATAAAATGTTCTAGCCTAGCTCAGAGAACACCTAAATAAATACTCAAATATTAAAATATTTCAGTATGTGCCATCTGATCAGGGATGTTAAAACTTTTGCATAAGACTGGATGTTGACTTTTTAAAAACATAATTTAGGTATCTTGAGCGTGGCTAATGCTACAATGTACTGATGGGACTAGTAGCAGACAGTAGTTTCACACCTTTTTTGTCATTTTTTATAAATCTTTTGGGAATGTTTTATTAAATTCAAAAACAGACAGCCATGGAAGAAAACTGAGAACAAACAAGTATATATATATATATATATATAAATCTTAGTCTTAGCAAATATCTTAGGCACCTAAACATGTTGTTTTAAACCATTTTATCTTTGCAGAAGGTGGTCATTTATCATTTCAATAATTAAAAACAAATACAGCAGTGCCTTAAAAATTGTTTTGAAAAAAAAGCAGTTGATATTTTGTGGGCTAGTTTGAAGAACAAAGTGTGGTTCCAGATATCATCCTTGCTGATGCTCATGGATTTATTAAAGATGTATCCGCAGATCAAATTAATTTTTTTATACTATTTTTTCTGTGCAAAAAAATTTGCTGCACAAATATACATTTACCTTTTTTAAAATCCAACTTTCTAGGGTTGCCTAAAATGTTTGAATAAAGAGACCATCATCCAGCTAACCTCATGATTGCCCTGTAGAGCTTTACTGCTCTGATTCTACCGTTGAAGTTATAAATGATTAAAAATACTCAATGCAAAGTACTGTAGATATTAACAAACAGAATAATGGTTCTTCTTTTACGATATCTTGAAATAAAACTACTTCACTGCAAATCAACTGAATACTTTCAAAAACAAGACCATATTTTACTAACCTACATTTCAATAAGCATTCTCCACCGAGCTACATTTATCCTTACTTATATAGCCTCAGTGGTACAACTTAACCGTTAAGTTAATAGATTTCATCTATATGTCTATAGATGAAAACATTTCAACACATATGCACAGGCCACAGTAAAATCCTAAACATGCCTGACTGGGAATGGAGTAAGCCTTATTTGTCATTATGATAAAACACTACTTGTTGAGGACAATGTCTGAGTATTAAAATGTGCCATTAGGTCAAATACAAAATGCAGCAACTCCAGGTCCAGCCATCTTAAAAGGAAAACCTTGTGGGTTGACTTTAAAACAGCATGGTATATGAAGGAGAAATGGAAAAATAAACCTTTTGGGGTACTCTTTCCCACCATTACTCCTTGCACACTCTGCATTCCCACTAAATGTACAATAACAAAGCCAGAGACAGCAGGAGAACTGCTAAGACTGGAGCAGCTCCACTGAGGACTGACCACAAGGCCATTTAAAATGGCTACTGTAGTGTCCTCTACAGCACTTAGGAAAACATCAGGCTTCATCTGCAGGGTCTCAATTCTGAGAAAGCCTGACTCAAACCAGATATCTAGTAGTTTCATCCAAAATCTCTCCCATCTTTAGCAGCGGGATATGTCATTTGGATTTGATCCACAGAAAACATAGCCTTAAATTTGAATTCAAACACTGAACAATCTGTGAATACATCCATGTTTTTGCCAAATGCCAGTTCCTATTACTGACCTAAATGCTCAAGCCAACAGAGAACTGGAACGATTCCCAAACTCAAGCTAGAATGAACCATCCAAGTTTCAATGAACATAAAGTAAGGCCTACCTTTGAAGAGTTTCAGCAACTACTTTGCCAGAGAACTGTGATAGAACAGAGTGATACGGTGAGCTATGGTACCTCTCTGGAAATGAGAAAGACATTTTTCAGAAGACGAAGTCATATGAAAACATGAGCACAAATGCAAGTTCAAAGGCATGGCCTCTGAGATAATTAGAACTGTTCGGTTGTAAAATTCATGGCTTAATCAAACATTATGTACCTGACCATCAATAAATGTGCTAGTCCATCGTTTTTTTCTGTGAAAATTGGGTGAAAAGATGGCAGAGGCAGAAAGATCCCATTGTATTAAAAATCTAACACTAAAAACACAACTATATTAAGTGCCGTCAAGTTGATTCTGACTCCTAGATTCTCCAGAACATCATGTGTTCTGTTTGGGTCTTTGCATTCCTTAATGGCTCATTCATGATTCCTCTTGATTGTATCCATCCATCTTGTTGCTGGCCGCCCTCTTCTTTTTACTTTAATCTATTCCAGCATAACTGTCCTCTCAATTGAACTGTTTCTTCTCATAATGTGTCCAAAATAAGATAGTTATCTGGATTTTTAGTGAAATGTGAGTTTTAATTTGATTGAAGACATGTATTTTGTTTTCTTTGCAGTCCAAGATTCTCCCAAAAGTTTTCTCCAAGGCCGTAATTCAAGACTTCAATTTCCTTACTGTCCTGTTTTTTATTGTCCAGCTTTCACATCCATAAGAACCACAGAGAAGACCACGTTCTGGACATCTATAGTCGTTTGAAGTGAAAAATTACTACATTTGAAGATCTTTTCCAGTTGCTTTATCTTTGTTGTGCTGAATGTCAGTCTGTGTGATAAAAACTTAGCTAGCTAGCATGTAAATAAAGCAAGTCGTGTGTCAGCCTCACTCAGGGAAAATTAGACTCTAACTGCCACGTATTTTGTTTAACACTGATGTTTTCTGCTAGATTTTGGATATTTATACGAGTTTAAACTAACCTGCTGTATATTTATTCAACAACTTCAAACTTATCTATGATGCAGCTAATTTTCAAATAGCTAAATTGTTAATTAGCAACATTAGCAATTTATGGTTCTCTTTATTCTTCTTAACAAATAGTGTTTTCCACAAATCATAAAACAGGCGACAACTATCCAATATAGGCAATAACATTTAGGTGAGTTTACGATTTATTTGACTGTTTTTATAAACGCTTGCTGTGACCTGAGTGTGGACAGCAAAGACCAAAAGTCAACCAACTGTGAACGTTTCATCATCATATCCATTAATACAGCTGAACATGCTTGTCTGGTGGACTGCATTTATCAACTGCAGCAGCTTCGCCAGTCTGTTTGTTCATTTATTTCTACAATGTGCCAGTTTTTTCCTGCTAACATCTAGAGACGTAAATTCTCTGTGGAATGCACTATGAATGGCCCAAAACGAAAGGACATGGAAATAAAAAACGTCCATAATCATCATTCACTGCGCCACACAGAACGCTGAAGCGCCATCTGGTGGCCGATGAGAGCTCAAACAAAGCGTTCTAAAGAAAACAACTGGGCTTTGACAAGGCCTGAAGGCCTCCATGTAGATGCAGTTTCAGGCTTTGCCTGCTCTAACACACCTGAGTCATATCTGTAGGTATTTGTCAAACCTCCATGACCTCCAAAATCAGGTGTGTTGGGGCACTGAGAGTGCAAGGATGTCCTCCAGGCAGTTCTGCAATAGATGTAAAAAATATTTGAAGAGTTTAATTTCAAAACGCCAAAAGGTCCATTTGTAAAGCTTTTGGATATGAAAAGAATAACATTTTATTTGTAAAGAATAACAGCTGCCATTTGATGCAACATGCATTATATTAACTAAATATGGTATTAATCATGACATTTCTTATGTAAATATATTGGTTTTTGTGAGATACCCACTACTGACAAAACTGACAAAAAATGAATTTAAGTGGTCTTTAATGCATTTCACAACATTAGCATGTAAAAGTAAATGTAAATCAGGTGGTCACATTCAAAAGCTTAATACAGCTGGAGTTCGAAGACAGAAAATACAACTAACAAATATATTTAACTTCATGTTAGTGTGTGAGTAACATTAACAGATATATCCTGTGTTTCACAGTGCCACCTTGTGGATACAGTGCTATCCACAATACCACATATTTTTAAAGACACTGTACAGCATAATATAATAGACGTATGATAGCTAAATAAATAAACAAAGGTCAGAGTGGTGAAAGTAGTTATTTCTTATGTTTCAGATAGTTTACTAGAACCTTTTCTTCCATCCCATTAAAACATTAGTGGACACTTTCTCCAGCAGTTCCATATTCCGGCGTGGCACATTTCCCCGGAGTGATGTAGTAGACTGTGAGAAATCAAAGCCAAAACAGGGTCAAACTCAACGCTCGGTGCTGCTCGTTTACGCCGTGGCTATTCAGGGCAGTAAACGTGTCCTTAAGTGCCCAGTTTGTCTTCATCGGGAGCTCGTAACTCTGTTTAGAGGCGTGCTTGGCCTCTGGCCCACTGGTGCCAGCTCTGTGATTTACTTACAGGCGTGTGCCAGTGCAACCTGCTGTGAGAGGCTCTGCTAAACGAAGAACTGGGAAACAAAATCAAATCTATTATTTACATGTGTTGCGCCAAATAATGTGCGACAGCGTGCGCGCTACGTCATAATCCGCTGCCTTTATTTTCATTGTCATTTTGACCAAAATAACTTGAACACTTGTACTACACATTAGTATCATTAGTGTAATAATAGTGGAGAGTGCATCATTATCTGGCAGGAGGGCAAAGTACTAACTATGGTGAAACAGGGTACTACAGTGGCAGTGTCTCAGTAATGCTAGCTGTACCAAGGGAATATAACTACATTTACTAAAATAAAACTAGTTGTATTACTGTAGTATTACCATTGTGGTGCCACTATCACGGTAGTGTCCAAAAAAACATGGATGCACCATGGCGATTTAAACAGCAATGCCATCGTGCAACCATGGTATGTGTAGAAAATTATAATATAATAGCATTTTTATATGATATTGTCAAATACCATGGCATATTTGAATGTACCATGGTAATACCATCAGATACCATCACACAAGCATTGTAGTACTTTTTTGTACTGCATCCCCCAAAACTAAGTATGAAATGCTTTTATTCCCAAATATGTGTGACCAATATGGATGTGAATGCAGTTTCCTTGCAAATGAACTCCCCTACAAGAGATGTGGTGATAATCCAGGAATGCACGCATCTATTTTAATGCTAATACTGTTATTTTAAAAATGAATCCATTTGAAATATTGCTGTTTCCCACAGCTGTTTATTTTGATGCTTTTCCAATGTCTGCCACCAGGGGTCAGTGCGACAGAGCTAATGCAGCCACACCTCTCAAACAACAAGGAGCCATTTTCCAATGGCAGATTGTAAAAACAGAGACAGTTGTAGTTGGCAGTAGAAAGTCTTTTCTTGCATTCAGGCTGTAATGCAACCAAGGCTAACAAAGTGCCTTCATGCCTGAATTCACGTCTTATTCCAGTGTTCACATCATGCCGTTCTGAATCATTTTGACAGTTATTTATTCCCTCGTCACTCCATGTCTAGAGCTGGAAGGAAAATGAGCTGTTTTGTTCAAGTTCCTGCTCCACGCTTGTCCAGGGTTACTCTGCATCTAAGCAGCCATTGGGAAGGCAACTTAAATGCAATTTATGACCTTCGATCAGTGAGCTAGGAGGTTTCCATCCTCTTTGGCATGCCCAAGCCATGGGCACAGTGAGAGCGCGCACCGTCCACCCACACAGGTCCACCCACATATTTTTTTTGCTTTATACCTGGATTTATGTGAGGGAAACCAGCACAGCAGGTGCTGGAAATTCCAGAAGCACAGGTTTAGCACTGGGCAGTAAGCAAGCCCAGTGGTAGCATAGCTATTTCCGACCTCCTCCTGCTCCGAATCTGGGTACAAGCTGTGCTTAAATGCTGACTCAAGATCAGCTTGTCCCTAAGCTAGAGCCGAGCTTTTATCATTCCTGGAGAATTGTCCAGACTGGCAAGGGGTCAGTGCAAAAAAAGGCCAGCTTGTAGCAAAACCGCAGCAGGCGCCAGGCAGCAGCAGCTATAGGAAACAGATGAGCTTATCCTCTAAAAGCCAGGCCTCTGGTGACCCCAATGTTGCTAGGGCAACACATCTGACATACATTTTCACATCGTTTGGCACTGCTTTTAAAGGCAGCAAAGGTGAGCTGCTGGATCACACTTGAAAAAGATGTTTGAGCTCACTTTTAAAGTCTTATCCAAAGCCAGGTGTTCTGACAATGAGATGACGCAGTTGATCACATTAAGAATTTCTTCATGACGTAATGATGTTTTTGAAGGTCTGAATTTATGCCCAAATCTAGACCTTGCCCATATCTCTGCATACGTCTTTAAACATCCAAGAGGTTCATCAAGAGGGATACTTTCAGTCAAAGACCTTTAGAGCTAAAGCAAAGCAGGTGGTACCTTCTTTGAAAGGTCAGAAGTGGAAAGGTACGTTACTGTTTATGTAGTGTTTCTACTTCTGGTCTTCTAAAGGCTGGACTTCCAACCACAGCATGCTAGACGGGTTCAGGGAGACTGTTTGGTTATGCAACTCCCATCACACTGTTGCATGAGGACAGATTTAAACGTCTGGAAAAGGAACACGGTGGAACATTTCTCTCTCTAAGTCCAAATGAGAGGGGAGGGAGTTGCAGGGGAAAAGGGGAAGCAAGGGAGAGGTTTGAGGAGGGAGGGAGAGCATGAAGGGGAAGGAAAAGAGAGGCAGGTAGGGAGGGAAACAAACAGACAGATGGAAAGGGAGTGGAAAGGCAGAGGGGCCAGAAAAGGGGAGGGAGGAAAGAGCAAGAGAGAGAGAGAAATAGGGAGGAGAGAAAAAGAGGGAGGGCGAAAAAGAAAAAGAAGAGAGAAGCCGGGACTTAGACGGGTATGCTTCTGCTGGAAATGCCATCTGTCTCCCCTCCAGATTCTCTCACATTTCAGGATTCCTGTGAGGCTGCCCTGCCTGTATTTCACCCCACTGAGAGCATGACAGCTCTGATGAAGTCTGAGGATGATGAAGATGGTCATAACGACGGGGCATATCAGGCAGTGCTAATGTGTGGCTCACCCTCTGATACCACGGGCCTGGTGCGGATCAGCTGAATCTGATATCCTGTCACATTCACGCCACCGTTAAAGCATCTGTGGCCAAATCACGTTATGTTTACTGCATACCAGTTTAACACCATGTCACAAAAGATGGCTCTGGGAACCATTTTTAGATGTTTGAAATCAAACTACCTTGAAGCTCACTCAGTTGTTTTTCCTAACATGATGCTTATGTGTATTCTTTTTGAACTACAAATTTCAAGCCCTGCATTGATAAGCCAAGGGATTTCATGGATACTTGATAGAATAATCCCTCATTCACAGCGCATCTTTCCCCGAAAGTGATATCCGTCATCTTCTGGCACTTTACGAGATGCATGTGACAGGCCAGGCTTTGCCATTAGACAGATGTGCCGACGTTTCAGTCTGGTAGGAGAGGGCTGTGCACAGCTGGGCTACACCTCCCTCTGATTCAGATAGTGGGAGGCCTTTCACAAGGTTGCTTAGGCTTTAGCTATGAAGCCAAATCATTGTCGATGCCTGGAAGGTTCTGCTCAGTCCATAGGCCACAGTCCAGAGGCCAAAACGTGTCCACTCTGAAGGCAAATGGATTAACGCTCTGCACACTACAGGCCTCTGCCAAGAAACCTGAGAGGCCCCTTTTCAACGCTAGAATGGGCGCCGGTGAGTCGGCGCCATAAATTTTGGAGGGCCACGTGTTGACCAAAACAAGCTGGCAAATGTGTGGGGGTCCGTCAGGTCTGTAGAAGGAAGAGAGAAGAGCAGGTGGGCCAGTTAGATTGGGATGCAAAGTGTGAAGGCACAAAGGAAGTCCATAAAGCTTGAAAATGAAGTTTATTATGAATATACATTAACATATATTGCACCTTCTTTTAAAAATTAAACCTGCCAAGAGGAATCAAAAAGCATCTTTTTGATGAAAGATCCTTTCAGTTGAATGTTCTTGTAAACTGTACTTCACAAATAAAAAATTCTTCAATATTCTTAAAATTGATACCCTGGAAGATGATTAACAAAATAAGTGCCTTTGTCTACTGTTTTGGTTGCATATTGTGCCAAAATAAGTGCCTCAATTAGTATAGGATGCTTATACATATCTTTAGTTTGCTACTAAGATGTAATTTTATAGAGCGATTGTCCGTAAAGTAGAACCTTAGACTGCATTAAACTGGAATGTTTGGCCTTAGGTCTAGTACCGAAGGTTCCACTTTTATGGTTTGTCGTACTTTGGATTAAATCTAAAAATACTCAAGGATGTTTCCTTCTGTCTTTGGAAACATGTGAATCCAATAACATTTTAGCAATCTCTTCAGTTTTCCAGGTGAACATGCGCTATTAAATGATCAGCAAGTGTGGCAGGACCCTCACACTCACACATGCGTTCACATGCAACATAGAAATATAATAAATAAAGCTTTTATTTATTTTTAACTTCTGGGCAAAATGTGGCCCAAACCCAAAACTGCAAAATATTAAGCTTTTAATGGCCCCAACAACAAATCATTGGTTGGAAGATCAGCAAGAAGTAAGAATCCTCTTCCTATCTTCTCATATGCAAAGATAAAAACAGGAAAAGGTTCAAAAGTTTGATATAAAACTCAAACAAATGCATGTCAATGTGTTCACAAATAATCAAAATATCTATTTAAAGGTCAGTGGTCATTTGATAACATATCTCAGGCAATCGCAAGCTGAAAACAAGCTCCTGATGTAATGATGTGCATGTCCAACATCTCAATCTTAATAATCTTAATAAACAAAAAATGTCAAGAAATTACAATGATCATGACAGCACAGTGTATAAGCAGATGCTACTGGCAAGTCAACACTAGTACAGTGTGCCAGATTGCTGTCTTATCCAGTGTGATAAATAAGAGGAACTGTCAAGGGAAAGAAACTACTTGCAACTAATAATCCTACTTTCACCTAAAAATGTGAACCATTTCTTTGTTTGCAGCGTTCTCTGGGTATATCAGATTTATAGTCAGAAGCTATACTGCAGTGCACTGAATTTTCAATGACAGCAAAGCATGTGGTCGTAGGCCTGCGTCCATGTTGCTGCTGTCTGTCTCAACTGCATCCCAATTCATTTACAGCATGGCTGCCCAATCCTGTTTTTGGACACCTGCAGAGTTTAGAGATTAATATCATCCCTTATCCAACACGCCTGATCTACAGCATCATGGCCTTGAGCATTTCAATAATCTAACTCTGCAGGGTGACAGATCTGTATTAATGGGGTTGGGCCACCCTGATTTGAAGTTTGGAGGTCTTGGGTAGTTTGCTATAAAGTGAGAGGTCTTTGGAAATCAAAGATTCATGATATTCCATCACAACCAAAGAGAGTTAATGTCACTAACAAGGAATGGAAAGTTATAGCCACCAGGTTAGTTTCATGTGAAGAGCTTATGTGACTTCTAACACTAAATGCTGTATGTTCTACTTGGGTATCCAGTCTTATCTGCAAAGGGCTTGAGTAGCAGCAGGTTTTCATTTACACCTCACAACTTACAGGTCTTAAATGATCTGCTGCTTACATCTTGAGTGCTGGTGAGTCCATTTTAACACCTGGTGACCATGTGGATTGTGTTTTTCCAGAACATCCTGTCTTCTGTTTTGGATCTCCAGTTTTCTTTTTTTAATTTTATTTATTCATTTTTGCCCATTTTTATCCCCTTCCCAATGTAGTAGTAGCCAATTAGCCCATCCCATGGCCTCTCCCCATCACTTTTTGCAATGTCCCTGACTCTAGGAGGGTGAACACAAGCAGAAGCCTCCTCCATTGCGTGTGATGCCGGCCACCACCTCTTTTCGATAGGAAAGTGGTAGTCTAAGGAAAGGAAAGCTCTTTTTGAAGTATGCGCTAGGAGGAAAGCGCAGGATTCCCAGCTCCAACTGAACCAATCAGTAGATGCCTGAGCCAGCGGACATTACAATGTGAAAGTGATAGGGAGAGAGGGTGCCATCTACATGCCCAAAGAGAGTGCAGCCAATTTTTTTTTTTTTTGCTTTCTTGCAAACAGCTTGACCGGGATTCAAACTCGCGATCCTCTGGTCATAGTGTCAGCGTCTTAGCCTGCTGAGCCACTTGAGGTTTGGATTTCTGAATGTATTCTTTATTATCTTGTTGCTGGCTGCCCATTCTTCCTGTCCTGCTTATTAATTGTCCAGCGTTGACCTCCACAGATGTAGAGATCCATAAAGATTAAAACTACATAATGGTTGTGTATGTAAATTATGTATAAATTAGTTACACAGTTGCAATATAGTATGAATTAAAGCATAGATATGCATTTAATATTGTTATCGTAAACTCTATCTATCTATCTTTCTATCTATCTATATATCTCTCATACACACCTCAGCCACAAATGAATTTATGGTTTAATAAGTATTAGCCCAGTGTTATGAACAAGCACAAATCAGATATCATCAACCGAAGTAGAATAGCTTATTGAAATACAGATCAGAACCGATATTTAGAATCTTAGCAGACTCAGTGGAAAGAGATCGGTTACATCACACTCTACTACTTTCACAAAACAAAGAACACACTGAATGAACAGGATGCAGAAACATCTCTATATTACTTTGGACCTCTTTGAACTGGACACATTAATTACATCAGCGCATTAATGCAGAAGAATGCAGACCAGGCTGGTCTGATGAAAAAGCCATGAAGGTGTCTTTGCTAAAGAAAAATTATGAGCAGAATAAATTCATATATTTGGAAAAGTAACCTTCTTAACACACCATAATTTTATGTAAATCTCATCTAAACCCTCAGCGTAAGGAATTACAATTTATCGCTCAACATTTTGATAATTACATTGACCTGGAGGCAAACACTATTAATATTTCTCCATTGAAACCCTTCATGCGGTATGCTGTAAATAATACATATGAAGTATTACAATGATTTGCTCTGAGCTCATTTAAAAGAGCTCATGAATCAGCTAGCAGGGCATTTATGCTCTGACATTTATTCACATTGTCTGGCCGTGGAGGTAGCAACAGAGTGGCCGAAGGATCCTGGTTTGCCACTGAAGCGGTGCTGATTTTGTACCAGAATTTTTGGACCAAACAAACCTCATGCTATCTGCTCGGAGGCCATTCACAGCCTCCCCCCCACCCCACCCCGCTTTTACCTCGGGCCTGCTCACAACGCTATCAGCCCGCTTTAGCATTTGCATTTTATTAGAGGCAGTGAGATTTAGAGTGCTGGATACATCAGCTCAGAGCAGACAGAATTAGTTAACAATGCATTATCTGCCTTTTATGGCCGCAATAACTCTCTTGCTCCCTCCACCCGAGGAGAAGATGGGGAGGGGCTGCTCGGAGCCGGGTTGGTAGGTCCATGTTGGGGGTGCTTTTGTCTCTCGAGGTTATAGAGAGAGATAGTTTGGCAAAAAATAATCCAATTTACACAACTTCTCCTTTCTCCAGTCAGTCAGTCAAGACAAGTTGACTTTGCTAATAGAGCGAGCTGGTACTGGAAGTATAGCTTAACAATTACATCCATACAGCTGCATCCCTGCTGTGCCTACCACACTGGATTAACCTCTTAAATAGCATGGACCCGCTGCTGATTCCATTGTACATTTCTTGCTTTTAGAGACTTAGCACTTGAGGGTGAATGCAGTCACAGAAATGCTCCTAAATTTAGAAGAAAGCCTTCCCTGGACAGGAGGATAGACTCTTTAAATACCCTTCATTTTGGAAGAAACATTGAATGAGCAACTGCCCAAATACTTTTATCCATTTACTGTCTTTTTGTATCTGCTCGTTCTAGATAATGTTTTTGGTTGTATCTCTATGTGGCAACCAAATTGCAGTGATGCTACAGTTTCAGCCTCCTACAGATAAACAGACGAGGGGCACTGCAGAGCAGAGTCCCAGGAGAATGCAGAGAGAGCATGAACAGTGCCAAGCCATGTGTCCTGGAGCGCAGCCCACAGTCTGGTAACACAACAGGATATGCATATTCTCCTCATGCACAGCCTGCTTTCATGGTCCAGTTTAGTAAACGGTTGAAAAAGCAGGTAATGTTACGCTGCTTCCAAATGAGGCTCAGGGGCCGAGGGAGGACACAGAGCTGTACTCCAGTCTTCTGCACCAGGAACAGTGAGGTCCTCACATAAAGTCCTGAAAAAGTGCATCCAAAGTCAGGACCAGCAAAGTGGGGCTAGGTTATAGTTAGGCTTAGGATCACCAATTTCCTCTTCTTATTTAATATATTGCGTCACATATACGCTACCACTCAAACTTTTGTAGTTCATTACAATGAACATTTTCAGTGATAACACATGTTTTTACTAGGACACATCCACACATGCTGCTTCTCCAAATATTCACTGTTAGAAGGTGAGGTAAGATGGTGTCACTGCTTTTTAGCTCACTTTTTCTGTCCCTCACAAGTTGTTGACAGTGAGATTACAGGCTTTAGTACAGCTGTTTACTCTCCACCAGACATTTAGCTCATATTTTGAGCACGGCATCATGGGATGCTAAAATATGGTGGATATGTGTGTTGAGTAAGCAGTAGTGCTATATTACTTATTTTGATAATGTTGAACAAGAACCTTTTCCGTTATCAAAAGCATACTCAAGTTGAGAAATGCTTGCACATACATGTTATTGTAGTTCTACTGAAATAAATGCCATAATATCTCCTTTTTAAGTTATTAATAGTGTTTATTGAGGTTGTTTATAGACTAATATTTCATAATCTAGTGATTAATAGTGTTTATTGAGGTTGTTTATAGACTAATATTTCATATTCTAGTGATTAATAGTGTTTATTGAGGTTGTTTATAAACTAATATCTCCTATTCTAGTGATTAATAGTGTTTATTGAGGTCGTTTATAGACTAATATCTTCTATTCTAGTGATTAATAGTGTTTATTGATGTTGTTTATGACTAATATCTCCTATTCTAGTGATTAATAGTGTTTATTGAGGTTGTATATGGATTAATATCTCCTATTCTAGTGATTAATAGTGTTTATTGGGGTTGTTTATGGACTAATATATCCTATTCTAGTTA
>BRDA01022721.1:0-37128 GCA_036984385.1 Crenuchus spilurus
TAAACTTGAGAAACTGGTCTCCTCTGTCCCCAGATGTCTGTTGAGTGTTGTAAGAAGAAGGGGGGATGCCACACAGTGGTAAAAATGACCTTGTCACAACTTTTTTGGGATTTGTTGACGCCATGAAATTTTGAAACAACCCTTAAAAATTTTCCCTTAAAATGATACATTCTCTCAGTTTAAACTTTTGATCTGTGATTTGTGTTCTATTCTGAATATTAGATGTTGGCACCTCCACATCATTGCATTCAGTTTTTATTCACAATTTGTTTAGTGTCCCAACTTTTTTGGAATCCAGTTTGTAGATAGATAGACATACAGACAGAGACAGATAGACAGACAGAGTTACAGTGGGGAACAGTGTTAATTTCGTTAACGATAATTATGACGAAAAATATTAGTTGACGACCATTTTTTCATGACGAAAACGAGACGAGAACTAAATAAAAACAAAAATTTTAAAACGAAACTAAAATGTCACAGAAGGTCAAAAATAATGTTTTTGTCCAGTAAACCACTTTTTAAAATAAACCTGCCGCATGTCAAGCTCCACAGTCGCACTGGTGCAGTTTAACAACACAATGTGCTGACTTCACTGCCGCAGCTTGGACAGGAAAAGAAGCGATTTATGGAGTAATTTCACTTTTGCTGCCACACAAAACACAACGGAGTGCAAAGTTTGTGGATTTAAAATAACTGGGAAAGACACTACGAACTTCAAGAGGTCCTCAGTTCTCACCACCATGAGCTTTATAAAAAGGTAAGCTAACGTAGCTAGCTAGCTAGATGTTAACTAGTTCGCTAATGGTGATGAATATGTATATCTGATATGTTTCATTTTAAATTTTTTAATTTTTCAATGTATAAAGGGGATCTGTGCAATCCGTTATCATTATCTTAGGTGTTTAGGTTAAATAGATCACAGTCACGTCTAACTGGAGCCATAAGACACACATACAGCCTCCGTTTCATTTTAAATACAGTCATATAACACAACGAAGAGGAAAGGCACGTAAGCCGTGGTAGTCCACATTAAGTGCAAGTTAATGTTAACACCAACAGGAACGAGTAAAAGAAATGAGAAAAGGCCAGCACACCGGAGAAACACAACTCTTTCCCTTTTAATCTATCCTTTATCGTTTGTGACAGAAAGCTCAGAGGGCAGACTTCTCTCGTGTGTCTGTTGTTTGTTATACTGGATATTTACGCAGATATAAATAATTTCTGGTTTTTAAGAGGCTGTGAACGGATTGCTGTTAATGTGTGTGTTTAGTCACATTGATATCAAATTGTATTCACATACTACATTTTGTCATGTAAAAGTTAATTAAACGCAAAGTGTTTTAGAAAAAGAAAAATGGGCCAAATTTCTTCCACAATATCTGGTGTCATTGTGTTATTAAATGTAACAAAAATTAAAGACTATTGTTTTATTAAAATAACAGTAAGCAGTCTAAAATAGCTCTAATTTAAAATAGTATCACTAAAAAATACAACTAAAATTAGATTAAATATTTTAAACATTTAATTGACTAAAACTAGACTAAAATGTTCTCAGTTTTTGCCAACAAAAACTAGACTAAAACTAACAATAACTACATGACTAAAATTTGACTAAAACAAATATACATTTTAGTCAGAAGACTAAGACTTAAACTAAATCAAAATCACCTGTCAAAATTAACATTGGTGGGGAAAAAAGTATTTGGTCAGCCACTGATTGTGCAAGTTCTCCTACTTAGAAAGATGAGAGAGGTCTGTAATTTTCATCATAGGTACACTTCAACTATGAGAGACAAATGAGAAAAAAAAATCCAGGAAATCACATTGTAGGATTTTTAAAGAATTTATTTGTAAATTATGGTGGAAAAGTTCAACTCAATACTTTGTAACATGGCAATGACAGAGGTTAAACGTTTCCTGTAAGTCTTCACCAGGTTTGCACACACTGTAGCTGGTATTTTGGCTCATTCCTCCATGCAAATCTCCTCTACAGCAGTGATGTTTTGGGGCTGTTGCTGGGCAACACAAACTTTCAGCTCCCTCCACAAATTGTCTAGGTCACTCCAGGACCTTTACGGAGCCACTCCTTCACTGCCTGAGCAGTGTATTTGGGATCATTTTCATGCTGGAAGGCCCAGCCACATTTCATGTTCAATGCTCTTATAGATGGAAGGCAGTTTTGGCTTACAATCTCACGATACATGGCCCCGTTCATTCTTCCCTTAACACAGATCAGTCGTGTTGTCCTTTTTGCAGAAAAACAGCCCCAAAAGCATGATATTTCCACCCCCATGCTTAACAGTAGGTATGGTGTTCTTGGGATGCAACTCAGCATTCTTTTTCCTCCAAACATGGCGAGTGGACTTGAGTACCAAAAAGCTCTATTTTGGTCTCATCTGACCACATGACCTTCTCCCATGCCTCCTCTGGTCATTGGCGAACTTGAAATGGGCCTGGACATGTGCTGGCATGAGCAGGGGGACCTTGAATGCCCTGCCTGATTTTGAACCATGATGGCATAGTGTGTTACTAATGGTTCTCTTTGAGACTGTGGTCCCAGCTTTCTTCAGGTCATTGATCAAGTCCTCCTGTATAGTTTGGGGCTGACTCCTGACCTTTCTCAGAATCATCCTTACCCCATGAAGTGAGATCTTGCATGGAGCCTCAGACAGTCATCTTGTGTTTCTTACCATTTCTAATAATTGTTCAAACAGTTGTTGCCTTCTGACCAAGCTGCTTGCCTATTGTCCTGTTCTTGACCAAATACTTATTTTCCACCATAATTTACAAATAAATTCTTTAAAATCCTACAATGTGATTTCCTGGATTTTTTTTCTCATTTGTCTCTCATAGTTGAAGTGTACCTATGATGAAAATTACAGACCTCTCTCGTCTTTCTAAGTAGGAGAACTTGCACAATCAGTGGCTGACCAAATACTTTTTCCCCACTGTATATAGATAGACAGACAGATAGATAAATAGATAGACAGACATAGATAGACAGACAGACAGACAGACATAGATAGATAGAGAGATAGATAAATAGATAGAGAGAGAGAGATTTGATTAAAAGTTTTAAAATTTTATTGGTTTTTATTGGTTACCCTCCTCTGATGCATGTGAAGTCAAGCTCCGCCTCTTTTCCAACTGCTGATGATACATCTTCCCAGGCTGCCAACACACTCGCTTGGAGGAAGGCACAGGATCCTCAGTTCTGATGAATCACCTGGCAGACGTCTGAGCCACCAGACATTACTTTTAGCAGTGCTAGGGAGAGAGTGCCATCTTACCTGCCCAGAGAGAGCATGGCCAATTTTTGCTCTCCCTGTCTCGGCTACCCATGGCAAGCAGCATGACTGGGATTCTAACTTGCAATCCTCAGATCATAGTGACAGCTGAGCCTCTCAGGAAATTACTTTTAATAAAGAGTTTTGTTATTATGAAAATAAAATTATTATGAAAATAATGGTATTTTTAAATAAAATAATTCATTTTCTACTGATTTTGTTTTAGCTAGTTTTTATACAAAAGTAAGCAGTTATTTTAACATAGTACTTCATCACAAAATATGTTAAAATTAATATATGAGTTTGTAAACTATTTCAATAAAATATATATAAAATACATTACCAAAGCTTTCACTTCATTATGTTTCCTTTCATTAATTACTTAGATTAGTCTTAGGTACAGATGAAGACATAGGCACAGGCAGACTCCTGGAGTTTTAGGAAGGTTATTGACTACCTTGATGCCACCATTTGGACACCCACTGGTCATTAACACTGGTGTGTGTGTGTGTGTGTGTGTGTGTGTGTGTGTGTGTGTGTGTGTGGGCACTTTGACATTCAAAATTCAGAGGGAAAAGGGCAGGTACCCATAGCTCTCCCATCTGCACATGTGCATGAGTAATTGTAAAGGTTTTCTTAATAAAGTGCTATTAGAAAAATAATATTAGTGATGTTAGTAATGTAATATAAAAATAATCAGTCATTGCAGTTAAGTCCCTTTTTAATGATACCCAATAAATAAATTTGTCACACCAGCAACAATAGCAACATAATTAAAAAATCACAATAAATAACTTCTGAAACTATTAGAAATGATATTACAAGCTACATTCATTCCACCATCACAAAGATGAACAAATCCATGTCCATTATTATATTACAATTCTATTACTAAATGAACACAAATATCAGGTAGAAAAATACATCACACTTATAGCCATTATCTACATTCTCTGAAAAAAGGCAAAGAGCAAAAGATGCAAAAGACTTTTAGAAAATGTACAAAAGTTGTGGCGAGAAGAGTTAGCACTTACAGAGTCAGCTATTGGCACTGTTCTGCATGCAAACATAAATCCTCATTACAGTACATCCATCCAATAAAGATATTGCACATTGTTCATTAGACTAAAGGTTGTAGATATGCACAGTGCATCCATATGTATGAAACTCCAAGCACTGCTTAAAATCTAATAAAAAATCTAGTTTGGTCCAAATATCTAAGAGCTAAAACAAAATTTCTTAATTTCCTTTTAGAAAATCTGATATATACTGTATCACGTTAAGTGCTGAAACAAGAGGTACTTAGACTGATCAATACCACATAACTTCTGGAAAGAACACTGGACACCAGATGGTTTAAAGTACAGTGTCAAAAAGTGTATAAGATGTGCAAGTGAAATGAATGTTTTTGTGCATTAATTCACTAGGCCTTACATTCATAAATATTGCTTTCTTTACACTTCACATCACACAGCCAGTCTACTATGAAATCCTTATTAACTGAATCTATGTAAAACCTTAATTCTTTCTTTAATGTAGTTGGCACATACATCAATATTCACTGTAAACAAGCAGTGACGGCATATAATTTTCTCAAAAATCATACAAACATTTTCAAATACAACTTCAGCTAAACTGACCAATCAGAAATAGGAGTTTGGGAATTTTCTGAATTTTCTTCATTCTTCTTCTTTTTTTTTTTTTTTAAGATTAATTCAAATAGCTAACTAGCTTTTACATAACTGCCACTCAAATTGACTTTCCTTTCTTCAGTAGATTTTCAGAAACTTTAAGCAAAAGTTAATTGCTATCAAACTGCCGAGAGTAGGTTAGGTCCTGTACTTATTAAAAATCTACATTCAATGATGGCCGTTGTGGTATGTAGATGAATGTGCAATTTTGTAGCCAGTTTTACATACAAATAACAAATGCATCAATGCCTTCTTTATATCATGTGGACTGTTGTCTTACAAATGTTAGTTGTTTGACATCGTTGGAATCACTGGCCCAATGTCAAGCACAGCATAACGTCTGAATCCACAGTTCACAGGGTTCCATGTAGCACCTCCAGCTGATTCGCACTTATTATTTTCAATGAACCATTATACAGAGAAATATCTGAATCTAGAAACCCTCATCCTATGTCAAGCCTGATGCATTTCATTAAGGAGTTCAGGAGAAACATCTACAGTTGTCTCAGTAAATTTTATGAAGCACTGTCATTCCTCTAGGAATTCTTGTTTATTTACTTCCTTATAGTTACATTCCTATAGCACTTTCCTAGACACCCAAAGCTCTTTGACGTTTGAGGCACACTCGTTTCAATAAGCACAAGCATTCCTTCTTGTGATCGCTCTTATTTTTGTAGTCCAGACTTATTCACATTGAGTTCAGACTTGTTCAGCTACTTATACAACTAATTCCCTGCAATGTTCCATCTTGCACAATTTTTAATTACTCATCCATCCTCCAGAATTGTCTTGATTCCAAACTCCACAGCAATGTGCACATCCAAACATTCCAGAGTGTAAAATTTAATCTGACTCAAAAGAAACTTTGAAGAAGTGTTAAAAAATGCCCTCTCCCTCCCATTTCACAAAGGGGAGGGCAAATGCCAGTTTGGTGGCAAGATCCACTTTGAATTTTTTAGAAAGTGAAGTTATTACAATGAGGAGGAGCTCTGGCTGTAGTTGCGCAGCATCAGCCGGTCATATTTTGGGGAGCAGGGCTGGCACAGAGCCAGCTCTGAGTCTGGAGATGTTGGGGAGTCGCTAACTGAGCCCACTGAGGAGTCCCTGAAGGGGGACGGGGGTGTGAGTGCAACCAGCTCCTCCAGCTCAGTGGTCCTGACTGCAGAGTCATAGGTGCCATCAGAGAAACTAGCAGGGGACCCTCGGCTACTCCCTCCAGTGATTGTTATGCCTCCAGTAATGCCCACTGCAGAGCGTGGGGTGGCATTAGCTGCTGCCACCACTTCGGCATAGGTGGTCACTGTTGTAGAGAGTTGTGGAATGTCCCGTGGAAGCAGCCTAAAGGTTGGCGAATTGGGACCAGAGGTGTTCAAGGAGGTGCTTGGAGGTGAGTTGGATGGAAGCATCATGCTGTTGAGCTCGCTGATGTTAGCTGTGAAGCGATTCACCACACTGGTGATTTGGTCCATGATGGAGCTTGGTGGAGCTCCACCTCGTTGTGATCTCTCCGTCAGGTATGAGGGCAAAGCAACCACTGGCGGCGGCCTTTCTCTGATAGATTCCTCTCTATTCCGCTCTCTGACTGCTTCCTCATCCTCGCAGCAGTGCTGCACAGACCCTCGTTGGCATACAGTTGGCAATGGAGAGGGTGTGCGTGGACGGTAGGTCACAGGATAACGCTGGGCACTCTGACTCCTGTCATAGGACACCTTAACCCCTGTGTCTGGAGGTGCATCACAACCCTTGGAGAAGGGTTTGATTATGGCCGTCTGGTTGCTCTCCTCTTTTTTCTTGATGTGAATAGAAATACGCTTCCACAAGTTAGGCCGGTAGCCTCTCTCGTTTTGTGCCCAGGTAACTGTCTTGCCATTAGAGCTGCACAAAGAAAAAATAATCCATAAACTCTAAGATCATGTAGACAGCAGTATGTTCTTCCTGAGGCATTATAGCTTTAAGCCCATTTTGCTCTGTACAACCCATCAATTTTGTTGCTACTTTCACATTACAGTTTGCCACAGTTTGCTCTGGTGATACTCATAGAGGGCGGAACTTTCACATTATTCCAACCCATCTGTGACATTTCACAAAACTCATCTACTCTCAAAATAACCTTAGAGCAGAGAGTTGGAACAAACACAGAATCATGCATGGTGATTCACTGGCTTATGTACTGTGAAGAGGACTTGACAAAACTCTAGAATAGTTCACTAACAAACTCAAGCTAGCCAACCATCATTGTCCTATTATCCACTTCACTCCTTTTTGACAAAAAATGTAACTTCTGTCTTTTCCATCTCCTTTGGGAACCATCAACCCACATGCATAAGCCTTCTGATTTGCTCCAGGAAGGAATCACACTTAGACAGGGTAATTGGTTTGGCTCTTTGAGTTTTTCCCTTTCGAGGGGCCATCTGACACTTTTTTTCTGTGCTCTAGAATATACTCAGTTGGGAAATTGATATGAATTCATTTCTCATCCTCAAAAGCAAACCTTTGGCAGGCAAGCCTGAGAAATAAACACATTTGTGTGATTTTTACTTATTTATGTAATTATTTATTTAAGAGATAACTCTGTGGGTGACTGAGGAGAGGAACTAAATATGCCGTATCAAGAGAAACAATTAGCATTTTTGACATCAAGGTGTTTTACCCTTAAAATATGTCATTCATCAATTTCACATTCAAAGAATTTACCATATTAGCATAATTGCATTGACCTAAATACTTGATTTACAGACTCTAATCATATCATATAATCATATAATTTGTTAGATAATAATCAGCACTATGGTCAAGCCTGCTTAACTCAATGAAATAATGAATGCTTAAAAATGTGAATAATGTCAGTGGAACTGAAGTTTATTGATAATATGACAGCCCACAACTTTTATATATGTATCTTAGCTGCTTAAACCCAAATAGATGCCTCACAGCAGTAGATGGAGCTCTATCTTGGATTTTCTAAGGTTTTCCAGGGTAAAAATATGTTGAATGAAGTTGACTGGCTAAGTTAGTTATCTTGTCTGAAGCCTGCTGAGCATGCAAGACTAGACAGAACTACTGGCAAAGTACCTCCAAACAAGCCTAAACTGAATTACATTACATACCAGAGCATCACTAGGGGAGGAAACAAAAGTATTTCAAAGGATGGTCACCTGAATTCATATGTGGTTCACCCTATATAGATACAGTATTCATGTAACTACTCCAGAAAACTGGCATGTTGTAGTTTAACCATATATTCATATTATGTCATTTCAAATCTAGTGTGTACAAAGACTAACAACAAAGAATTGTGTCACTGTCTAGTTGTAGCCTGAACTGTATGTTCCAGAGGTAATTTGAGATGTCTGAACAGCACATTTTAAGATAATAACTGACCTGACATTCTCTGTTCCTGATCCACGGCGTCTCCACAGGTTAGCCAAGCTGCTGGAGCGGCTGGCAGCTGAGGCAGACTTGCCGTCACCCACGTGCATCCTCACCACAGTGGAGGTGGTGAATGCGCTCCGTACATTACGCTCCGGCTTGGCCAGCATGATGTAGACTTTCGGGGCAAACATACAGCACAGGGCTGTGGTGGCACTGAGACTGACTGAAAAGCACATAGTGATGATCTTGTAGTTGGAGCCAAAATAGATGGGTACAAAGGCCAGCCAGATGATGCAGGTTGTATACATGGTAAAGGCAATATACTTGGCCTCGTTAAAGTTGGCAGGTACGTTTCGCGTCTTGAAGGCATAGAAGGTGCAGCTGAGAATGAGTAGCCCATTGTAGCCCAATGGTGCCACCACGCCCAACGTAGTGGTGTTGCAAATGAGGTGCACCTCACGTATGGATGGGTAATCGTAGATCACTTGAGGTGGCTCCATGATGAAAAGTGCAACTATAATGGCCAGCTGGAGGAGAATGAGGATGAAAGCAATCACTAACTGGGCACAGGCGCTCATAAAACGAGGCTTCTTGGTGCAGATCTTCTTTTTGCTGCCAGCAAGGATGCGAGCAATGCGGTTGGTCTTGGTGACCAGAGCAGAGTAGCTCATGGCAGGGGAGAGGCCAATGCCAAGTCTCTGTAAGTAGCAGTACACCACATGGGGCTTTGCAATGAGGCAGAATGTGCAGAGGTAGCCCAGACAGATACCAGCCAGGATGATAAAGCAAAGCTCCCTACTGGAAGACTTCACCACTGGTGTATCATGGAACCTGACAAAAATCAGTGTCACAAAGATGGTGGCAAGGAGGCCAAGGCAAGCGAAAACCACAGCAGCGATGGGCTCAGGGTCTCCCCACAGTAGATATTGTACTGGGATTGGTGCACACCCTGAAGAACAAGAAAGCTTGGTGAGAGATAAATATAATTAGAGTAGCATTACATTGTTTTGCTTCAGGATTATGCCATTATTGTAACTTTTAGCAGTAAAGGCAGGGTGGTCCATAGTGGGACTTGTAACACAGAGGGGCTCATGGGTAGCTACTAAAACCTACTAATGTACTTCAACCAAAAGCATGCCTTAAAGATGCATCTTGGTTTACATATGAACAACAAAATTAGTCGTTTTTTAAACATTATTTAAATGTAATAATGATCAACTCTTTTACACAGGCATTCATAAAATATATTTTTTAAATTTTAAAAACAAATCTAGCTTCATCAGTCAGATTTATATGCTAAAAATCTAAAAAGTCTGTAAATAATAGGATCTATAGCTTTGAAAAATGCTCAAAGCATATTTATTATCACACATTTTATTCAAATTGCATTTGAATACTTAATACTTTGCTACCCTTCATTAAGGGGAAAACCAAACCCCATACATTATGCATTAGAGGCTGGCATAAACCAGTAATGATATATTTAGCTTGGGTGATTTGCATCTACAAAGAGCAAATAAAAAGGGATGACACTGATTCCCATTGTGGCTATGCTTTGATGGGGGCCGAGGAGGAGCTGAGGTTATGGGAGTTTGGGAGAGTGCCTAGTTTGTTTTCTACAGGCCAAGAGGAGGAGAGCTTGGATAAACCACTGGGACCACCTACTGAGAATCAAACATAGTGATGCCCTTATGTTGCCAGAAGAAACAACACAGTAGATGCAGAAATAATAAGTGACACTTGGTAAGAAAATAGTAATCAGGCTTTTCATTTCAACAACGCAGTGTTCTGAAGCACAAATTATATGTTTGTGTGGTACAAATTAAGATTGGCCTTAGAAAATGACAAGTTGTTTTTAATTTACCATTCACTGTCAGAAACTTTCCTTCACCTCTGGCTGTGCACACCATAATAACAGTGACAGCCCCTTTATGTATTTATTTTTTAAATGCCTCTCTGCTGTTTTTTGAGATTTATCAATCTCAAAACATCATGCTCCAAAAAACACACAAAAAGTAACCTCTACAAGTAGCTGTTGTTGCTCTATACAACACAGAGCCATTGTCTTCTCCTTAATCTCTTTGAAAAACATTGGTTTTGGGACCATTTTTGGCTCTGTTAAAAAAAAACCTGGCATAATCTGCTGGAGACTCCCAAAGTACTTCAAAAACTGCCATAAACCGCTCAGTTAAAGTTATGGAATATGGATTTGTTTGTGATAAGCTGATAACTCTGCCTAAGCCTGTGGCATGCCTTCCTGAGCTCAGCCTTCTGAGCTCAATTTCCTCCTGTCTACAAAGCTGTGGAGAGAATGCATAGGGTAAGCCTCCAAAGCTGTACACTCAAAAATAAAGATGCCAAAAAGGATTCTTTGGATTAATGCCATATGTGGGTTATCCATCCACCTTGTGTATGAGAATTTTGAAAATATGTCATAAAAATATCAGGAAAACCCAGCTAGAAATGAAAAAAAAAAGTACAAAGTCTAAAAAGTTGGATCAGATGAATGTGTTGGTTTAAGAATAAGTGATGATGTACAGGAACAACAGTCACATGCTCTTAACGAATTACTGTGCTTTTCATAGTCAAGCAAGTCTCTTTTTTAATGTTTTCACAAAATGCTTCAATCATCTACTATAGAAGGACCATATTTTCATTCCTAAAGAACCATTTAGTATTTTTAAAATCTACTTCTGTAAATAAAATATTTGAAGGTGAAGAACCTTTGCAACCTAAACACAATGCCATAGTTCTATCCAGTGGCATCTCTAGAATAGAAATCCAGGTGGGGCACAATAAATTCTGTGGGCCGCATCCCACTCGTCAGTGAAAGTACACTCAAACCTACTTGCTTAATTAATTTAACCAAAAATGCACCTCATCATAATCCGGTGTTGTGCTGAATCCTGCATCCCTGCCATGAGATGCATCCCCTGTTGGGATACTTGCTTACCAGTGGTATTCCATTGCCTTTACTTTGGTGACCAAAGGAACTTAAATACAATCCATTCCTGTCATGAATAAAGAAACAAACCTTTTACTGAGATAAGTTGATTGTCTCTGTGTTATCTAACTGTTAACTTTGATTAAATTGTTGACATGATTCATTATATTATAGCAACGGCTAACAGTTACTGTTTTTGAGTGGCAAGTTGCATAGCAATGCTGTACCATAAATGATATTCACATAAGTTCGTGTATGCAAATCTTTTATTTTCTATTGGCTGCTCCCAGTATGGGACAAATATAAGCGCGCCCCGCAGCTCATTATAGTCAGCGTGTTGCACATGCGCACAGTGTTTTCTACTGCTCACTTGCTTAAATGGACGCTGACAGGCCAACCCCATAACCACTAACTAAATGAAGACTGCTGAAAGTACTGACCTTACACAACATGTACAGGAATATTTTAAATGTATTGGGAACTACTGACATTGTCATAAATCAAATACACAACAATGTTAGAAAATAATATTTAAATAAAATAAATGTATTGATTCTCACACACTGCTCCACAGAGACATGTAGTGGGGTTGGGCCCCACCTGCCCCTAATGTAGAGACATCCCTGGTTCTATCCCAAATACATTTCCCCAGAAACATAACCATCAAAGCCAATAACCATATAAGAGCTGAGAGAGCCTGTACATCTCATGCATCAATAAATATGCAACATATTTTTGTCTAACTTTGATTAAAAGTACTACTAAACTGAATCAGTGTTCCCCACAGAATAACCTTTTCTAGTTCAAAACTGATGTTTCTTTCTGCTGTATCATCTGACTGCCCACATGATTCAAAAAAGAGCAAATGAACCCTGAAGCATAACACAAGCCCTCTCCAGCTGTCAAAAGAGCCACAGTCAGTCAGAAAATATTTAGCTTGGTTCTGTGATGAAAGAGCACTGGATACAGATGTTACTGCAGGTGGCAGTACACAGCAGGTGTAATGGACATTACCTTTCAGACAGTCCAGGCAAGTCACCCCACTGACAGAAGATATACTCTAGCTTCTCATGAGCTGTTGAATACTGAGAGACTGCTGCTTTAGTGTTTAGTAAATAAGATCTTTTCTGGAACTTTCTGAAAAGGACCACTGCCAAGGCCAAATCTCTGTTTCTGGCATTAGCTGGTGCGGTCTCAAAATACAGCTTTGAAGAAGAAGTGGGTCTGCTGTGGGTCTCTCTGACCCACATACTGGAGATTTACATCAGAGCCCGTTTGTATCTAATATCACAGTGTAAATGTGTTTATCCTAGTGACCCAGACTTTATTAGCATAAGAAAAGTAACAAATGATCATAGATTAGCACTCCTACAATTTTTTTCTACAAAAACTTAATTTATTAATAAGGTTTGTTCATATATGCAGCATGGTGCACATCAACACAAATGAAAGGAAGAGAGTAAAATTCTCCCTGGATTGTGACCATGTCTTAGGATAACTCCTGGAGACAGTGCCACCAGGATGGGCTCAAATGCATGTAGGAGACCAGCCAGTATTACATAGGTGAAAGAAATCTGTATGATCATGACCTGCTGTAACCAAAATTTCAGCTGGTATGAAAAGAGTGTCGCTTTGCTCTGCTCCCCACTGTGCCAGTGAGGTTGGTGAATAATAGATAACCCTAAAGAATATAAACCAAAGGGAAAGTTCCACCCAACTGAGCATAAGGCTTCCAGATGACCCTCTCTGACCAAAGAGAAGTAATATGAGGTTGTAAAAGGGAAGAGGACCCACCCTTATTGAATTAAACATAATCAAGGATAATCCCTGTGAAACCCACACCACTCTCTCCAAACACAGATACAACATGAGTGTGCTGAGGAAAGAGCACCCATTCCCCACCTGGTGAAACATCACCTGGGTGTTCCTTGTGAAAACCAATGAGGGGGGCCAGGGAAAAATGACCCACCCCTGCAGGGTGAATGTCACTAAATGTGTCAAACATGCATACATGCAGACAGGGCTAACAGCCTTAGAGCAAATACCACCATTTACTAGTGGAATCAGACCTCAGAGATGGTGTAAGGACAAAAACACTGGGGAAAGCTTTTAATAACCCAGTCCACAGCTGCAGGCAATAACAGCTGACGACTTGCCCTGAACCAGAAAGGAGGAGCACACCCCTTGCCGTGGAAAGCTGAATGACAGGGCAGACCCTTATAATATACTGATTAGACTTAAAATTGTGCAAGTACTTCTGGTGATATTAAATTTGAACATGAATAGAGTGGTATCTGATTGGGACCAAATAGCTAACACATATGTATATCAAAAAGAATTAATTTGAAGTTGTCTCAGATGTATGAAAGATTCATTTAACTAACTCACTAAGAGATCCAATGCCTTTGCTTACAATTACTGACTCCTAAACAGGAGTTGAATGTTTACAATGTATTTGTGCATCTATCTCTTTTTTATATGCCATTATGGCCATGCCAGAACCAAATGACAGACATCCTGCAAGACATAGAATTGAAGTCTGTTCTAAGAAACTTCTACTGAGTTCTAATTCAATAAATACTATATAGACACTAGGATAAAATTCACAAATGCTGCTATTCCACACACTCAGTCTTCTGTCATAGAAGGTGAGCTAAAAGAGTATGATACTGCTTTTTAACTTGCTTTTGGTGTCTCAGGTTGTTGACAGTGAGCCTTTAGCTGTTTACTGTCCTATAGAAGTTCTACATATATTTAGTACAAGATATCATGGAACGTAGGAATATCGTGGATTCACAAGAATATGAGTATTTATTCATACAGTATTAATGACTGGAAGTATGTCTTTAAAAAAGAAAAAAAAGTTTTTCTTGTTCATCATTACTGAATTAAATGTTATAGCACTAATGCTATCCCAAAACACATATCTATGATATTTCCATGATGTCTTGCATTAAATATGTACTAAACTTCCAGCAGAGAGTAAATAGTTGTACTAAAGCCAATAATCTCACTGTTAACAATTTGTTGGACATCAAAAATGAGTTTAAAAGAGGTGACACAGTCCTCCTTCACCCATCATATCTATCATACAGAAGTTTGAGTATCTGGAGCAGGGATTTTTAGAATTTGTGGAGTCTCAAAATAGCTTGAAAAAATCTTCAAAAATTACATTTAATGAGTGACTCCAGACTTTTGAGCACTATTGTATATCTATTAACATCCGTCTAAGAGTATTTTCAAGCACTTTAGACTGGCTGATAAACTAAATGATATATACTGATTTTCATATACTGATGACTATTTTTGCCAATTCACGTTGTTCTGGCTAGTCTACCTTTATTTCTATTTGATTCATTATTACACTGAAGAATGATATACAGTACTTTTAATAGTGTATATACAGTATGTAGGATTCTCATCCCAGACAAGCTGGCGCTCTGCATACATGGACTATGCACTGGGTGTGGGGCCTCATTGGCGGAGGAGGGCACCACCTAAAATTTTGCTGCCCACCTCTGCAAATGAGGATGTTCAAAATTAAATTGAACCCCCAAGGTTTGAGCAAAAATTCTTTCTTCACACACATATCTGCCCGCCAAACAATGTCCACAATGGACTTTGATCTCATGGGGAACCCACATGTCTAGCACCGGTACTGATCCCGGACTATGCAAAACTGGAATTGGAAAAGTTGTATATCTTGCTGACTCACCTGTGAGGTCGTCTGTTGGCCAGGATCCCAACTCACATGCTCTGCAAGTGTACTCATCAAACACATACTCATTCTCTTTGCAGGGAGTACAGGTCCAACAGCAGCTCACCTCACCCTTCCGAATCACCTTTGATAAGAGAGAAAAACTCAAAAATAAGCAACTATAGCCTTATATTAATGACATACATTGAATAAGTTTGTGGACTCAGTTGAGAATTCTTGTTGCCTTAGAGGAAAGAACTGTAATGAAAAAGCTGCCTGCTTGTAGCCACAGGGGACTGGAGATCAAATGGCTTTATGACTTTTCATTTTCTCAGAACTTTATCTGGAAAACTGCCTCAAGGTTATATGTGAAATTGACCTTTTTTGCCATTACATTCGCCTTCTCAGCTCAGATAAGTGTAATAGGATTGTAAATGCATTATTTCCCAAAAGTTAGGTAAGATGCCTCAGCAGTAATAGGAGATTCATTTCTTTGAATTGTGAAGTCAGAGATTTACATATCATAACTGTTCTCACCTTAATCTGAGCTTTCTCACAGGGGTCACTACAGACAGAGCGGATGATGGTGCTGCTGTTGGCCCATATTTCCTCATCATCCATCTTTAGCCCTCTGTTATCCCAACTGCCCACGTGAATGTAGCTGTAGTCTTCCTCACTCATCTGTTTAAAGTTCATGATCTCATATCTAAAAGCACAGACATAGAACACACACACACACACACACACACACACACACACACACACACACATTTGTTAAACTGTTGTAACAACTCCATATATCAATGACATGGAACATTTACATGAGAAGCAAAAAGATTCAGACCTGTAATATATGTTAATAAAGGGAAATTTTATTCCAAGTAATTTAGTATCCTTCCTCCTGGTCCATGTATCGTGAAATTTGCATGCAAGAGGCCTTTCTCAATGCCTACTGAGCTGCCTGCTACTGCTTGCCTAGGCAGCTGTGAGTAGGCAGCATTTTAACAAAAACAGAGGCTTATAAAACAGCTTACTGAGTCACTGTCGATAACGAAGATGAACTCAGCACACATCCTAGAAACTACACTTCTCACTTCCTAGATGCTGCCAGAAACTTAGATCCAATATAACTCAAGGTTCTCTCCCGTTTAATCTCTCAGGCGTGGTTTGCACTCACAAAAGATGGCTTACTTGTTACTGGGACACAAGGAAGTCTTTTAGATTTCTGCATAGTTTGAATTAACTCGACTCAATCTTACCTCCCAGGGGAGTCCCCGTTCTCATCAAACAGCACCACCTCTCCTGATACTCCAGTGAAATTAGTCCTCATGAGGAATTCCAGGAGTTTACGACCATCGATGGGTCTCATGGCTTCACACAGGCCCTTGTAGCCAGGACAAAGAGATTTCTGCATGGCGTGCAGGCCAACAGCCATGCTGTAAATGGCATTGATTACAAAGCCCATCTTAGTGTCCTGAGCATAGTGCAACCGGAGAGACTCCCTTTCTGATGAGAGAAAAGTAGGTGTTACATCATTTTTGGACCAATTAGTCAAACCTAGATTCATTTTTCAAGTGATAATTCACTGCTGACACTTTAGTTTTATGTAAGAATTAGGACACAGTTGGTGACTTTTATGGTTACTAATCACGGCCTACTGTGAGCACTAGACAAGACCTGTCATTTGGCAAATTCTCTGACCATGTCATCTAGCTAATTTGCCCCTTTGGTGAAAGTCACTCAGATCAGTTCTTTGTTCCTGCGTTCAGCACATCAACTGGCTGTTCACTTATTGTGTAATATGCCCTACATCTTGACAAGTGCTGCTGTATCAAGCAAATCAATAATATTCACTTCACTTGTCTGCAGTTTTAATGTTGTTGTTGATCTGTATATGCTACAGAGCATTGTAATTACATTGACTTAAATAACTATCAAAACACCCTAAAGAATATAATTATACTCAGCTCAGAAAAAAAGCTGTCCTTACTGGTGCAGGTGCGGTTGAATTTGGTGTTCTCCTGTGGGTGACCCTTGAGACGGCACTGAAAGCGGTGTTGCCAGAACTCCAGGAACCAGGGGTTACGATGGTTTGTGTCGGGAAGCAGGTTTAAGTAATAGTCATCAAACCAAGTGACATACGCAGACTGCAGTTTGATGGTGATGCCTCCAGCTGCTTCCTTCTGAAAGCCATCTGTTACATCATAGCGGTCAGCCCAGCCATCACTGCAGAGAAAAAAGCAGAGGATGGGATATGAAAATAAATGATTAATGTAAAGAAATGGTAAATGCATAATATACATACATAAGAACTGTACTGTCTCAATCTGGAATATGTAAAAAATGTGAATTGGTGGCTCCAGGAGTAGAATGAACAGAAATATACATTTAAATAATACAATATATGCTTATATAAACTTTTGGACCCATCAAACAATTTATGTTTTGTTGGTTTTCTGGATGAAAATGTTTTTTTCAGCATTTGATCCAGTTTATTGCTAGTGCTACAGCTGCTTTGCATTCAGACAAGAAAATGTTGAATGTCTAGTTGATGTTTTTAGCCTAAAATAACTCTACCAATTTATAGAGATGGCACAATCACTTTGTGTTAAGTTGAAAACCTTCTTCAAGAAGATATCGTTAATGGTTGAGCAGATTGTTATAGGGATAAAGGGTTAATCTGCCATAACTCTAACTTTGGGCAGCACGGTGGCTTAGTGGTTAGCACGTTTGCCTCTCAGCGCTGAGGTCTTGGGTTCGAGTCCACATCTGAGCAGAGTTTCCATGTTCTCACCGTGTCTGCGTGGGTTTCCTCCGGGGACTCCGGTTTCCTCCCACAGTCCAAAAACATGGAGATCAGGTGAATTGGCTACTCTAAAAAAATTACCCTGGTGTGTGTGAATGAATGTGAATGTATGTATGTGTGTATGTATGCCCAGATATGGTTGGCATTCTTTTGTGGGTGATCCCCCCGTGTGTTGATTGTAAAGCATCCTTGGGTATCTAGAAAGGTGCTATATAAGTGTTACATTCATTCATTCATAACTATCTTATAGTTTCTGAAATTCCTGCATCACAGCTAGAAACAGGCATCCAGCTTACATAAACTTGCATCATCTATTAACCAGTAACACACAAATAGTACAGTATCACTCTTGATTGGAGCTTCACACCACTTACTTTTGTTGAGCAAAACATTTGGAGACTCCTCAGTAAACACACATAGTACAAGTGAAAGTAATAATAAACACAACTGCTCAAGTAATGGTATATACAGTAGGTTTTTACAAACAAAATACTTGAGTAATTAATCTGGACTTTATATATATATATATATATATATATATATATATATATATATATATATATATATATATATATTATTGCTATAATAGTTTTAAAAATACAATAAAAAGTTACACAGATCAGTCATAACTCATAGACTTCACCAGACATTTGAAGGCACCCTGTGGTACCTGGCATAAACATAGAAACAACAGATCCTTTAAATCCTTTAAGCTGTGAGATGAAGACACCATACATCTGACTTGTTTGTCTAGCACATCCTACAGTTGCTCAATCAGATTGAAATCGGAGGAATTTGAAGGCCAAGTCAACAATATGAACTCTTTGTCCACCTCAAATGTTTGCAGTGTGGTAAGACACATTATCCTGATGAAACAGGTCACTGGCATTAGCTAATATTGTTGCCATGAAGGGCTGTACTTGGTCTGCAACCGTGTTTAGGTTAACTGAATGTTTCCCTGCAGAACATTGCATCCATCAGTGAGTCTTCTTCCCATTCTGCACCCTTGTGCAATCTCTTTCCCAGGTAAGTGAAGCACAGGTAACCAGCCATTCACATGTTCTTTGGACCATTGCTTTGTGGTGCAGTTCTGGTGCTAATATGTCCATTGTACACACTTTCAGCAGTGGACAGGGGTCAGTATGGACATTCTGACCAGTTTGTGACTACACAGTCCTACTTGCAGCAAACTGTGATGCCCCATGTGTTCTGACACCTTTCTATCATACTCAGCATTATTTTTTTTTACAATTTGTGCTACAGTAGCTTTTCTGTGAGATTAAACTAGATACGTTAGCCTTTGTACCTCACATACACATGGCCTTGTTGCCCTCCCTTGGAGCACTTTAGGTAGATAATATTCCCTGCACCATTTTGGAGATGCTTTGACCTAGTCATCTAGCAATCACAATTTCATTATTTTCAAATTCACACAGATCTTTACACTTGTTCAGTTTATTTGCTTCTAGTACATTAAATTTTAATACACAGTCATATCAGAATATCATGACCACCGACCTAATAGTGAGAATAACATCTTTTGGCTCACAATGTTCACTCTGTGGTGATCCCTGACACTTTCCTAAACAGTCCTGTGCCCTATATAAAGGATATCTGGTCCACTGTGTCATGTCAATCAAGTCATCAACAAGTCAAGTCATTGTTCCCCTTTGGGGCTTGTGGGGCACCACTGTTATGCTGTTTGCAGCCAATAAATGTACATCTTCATTACAACAGCTCTCAAACATCACACAAAGTTAGTCGTTTCTGAGATGCTACCACCCTTTGCCTGGTACCCTATTATCATGCCCTTTTGGACATGAGTCATATCCTCTCCTTTGCCCATGACGATCATTTTGCAATCTGTTACAACTGACTAGTGTGCTCACTTATTTATACATTTAGCAAATTATGTGGAATCTGTGACATCATTCCAGAGTTATTGATGTTAGTGTTTTTGACTTTACCTGCCAGTGGTTTTAATGGTATAGCTGATTAGTCTTGATTGGCTATATTCTGTATATTCTATATTAGTTTTAGTTTTTTTACTAATATTTTCTTTAACCATCTATTCTTTTATTCAGCGTTGACTGAAAAGATGAAGTTATGTTTGATTAATAACCTCTAATAAATGACATTTAAACCAATTATAAACTCTTTATATGGGTATCCTTATTGTAAGTTAGCACTTTTTTGGTGCACATAATTAAATAAATAATAAAATATAATAATAAAACATGATTTGATTTTAGGTAGACATCAGATTCAGCAATGTCCATTTTTGTCAGGGACACCATTAGTAATTAGTTACTTTTCATCTCTAGTAATGAGATTTCTATTACATAATCCCAATCTTAATCCCAGTAACAAAAAGAAGTGTTCATTTTTAAAAAAGAAAAATATTCATTTTGCCTGTCTGGACATGGTTACCTTGCTGTTCTACATTGCCAGGACATTTATATCTTTAGAAAATATGAAAACAAACACACCCTCCACCATGCACACACACACACAAACACACACACACAACATTTAGTGTTCAATCTGTTTGAACACTTCCTAACCTTGCAGTGCGGGCGTTACACAACTCGACGTGTGGGAGGCCTTTGTATCGTTTGTGTTCCCTCAGTAGGGAAGGAGAGGCTTTCATAACTAGTCCTTGGAGCCAAAAGCGATGGGAGAGAAAGTGTTGAGGGCAGAGTTAGCGGGAGTTTGAATCATTGCAGCACAGAGAAAAAGCCCACACACTGACCCTGCCGTGTCGGCCTGCTTCATAACTTCCCACTGCTACTGATGCTGTTATAAAAAGACCCTGCATAGGAGCCAAGCCACTTCAGCATGTTTAGCCTAGCCACAAAAAAAAAGAAGAGACGATTGGCATGTAAGGATTTTTCCTTTCATATTTATCTTTTTGAAAGCTTCGAGTTGGAAATTCAGATTTCAGTAGACAATACAGACCTTCTGCCTTCCCCAGCACACATTTCTTAGTGTGTTTTGACTGACTGCTACCAAAAGAGGAAGAACCATTCCAGCATAAATGATCACTCTACATTCTGGGTAGTATTATCCTCTAACTTTATTTTAAAAAGCTCTTATCGGGGTGAATCTACAGCCAATGCATTGCACCATTTCTTCTCTGATTCAGCACAGACAGATGGCTCAAAGCATGGCTGCAGAAGTAAACTGCTCATTAGTGTATAATTGAAATTCACTGAGTTGTAAAATGCTGCTGCTTGGGTATCGCTGTTTTTCTCGGCTCTAAATAGAGAACTGTTATCAAGGCCTTTTTACATTAGCTATTGTTGTAGTTGGAGAGAGAGCTTGACAAATCACGCTCAAACACTAATTTTGGGTAATTACTAATACTATCATGACAAGTGTTTAACAGGATGCAGTGTGTTCAACTGAGGCTAACTGTAATCAACAGAGATATGAAGTAGGCTGTTTAATGAGAGCAGAATGTTCTTTTATAATGGCACCATTAGTAGACAAAAATAGCAGTACATTGTTACATATGGCAATAAACTTCAGGCTGAAAGTATTTATGAACGTTGCAAAATATTTTAAGTCCACTTCTAATATTTCACAAATATTTCATTTTTGTCTATCATTGTGTTCTGACAGCATTATGTGGGATAAACCTTCAAAGTCAGTAATTACTAGTCAAAATATTTTGAAGACATAATAAGCAATACTTATGAAGAGCTTGTGTGAGTATTCACAAGATAACGTGATGTTCATTGAATGGTATAGAGTTCACTTTAGGGTGTACTGCACTATATAAGACATCTATATAAGCTTGTCCATAAACCTACATAAACATTTATATCAAGCTTATTCCAGATGACAGCATTTGTCATGATCAAAGATGAAAAAGGCAACCTTTTCACAAGTTGTGTACAAACTTGTGTCATGTATAGATTTTTTACATTTATGTCTCAAACTGTTGAGAATATTGGACATTTTTCAAGCAATGAAACATGTCATAATATGATGAAAAGATAGAAGTCAGCTCTTCAAATCTTGTTCTGGACAGCCAGTGTGCTGAATAAATTGGTGAATTTCCCTACCCAGACACACCTGACTAGACACAGTCTCAGACACATTCAGATTACATCTGCCAATGAACATCCCTGCTATAAAGGATTTTCTGAAAAATCAATCTCAGTGACAGTGTAAGATGGTCCAGAACATGAGGTTTGTGGTTTCAGTGTCCAGCTCTTGTAGGACTGAGATTTTCTGAGTATTTTGTACTTTGGCTTGATATCTTTTCTTTAAGAAACTCTCCCACTTTTTCATCCTAAACATGCTGCGAGAAATTGGGCAGAAGCTCAGACACGTTTGTTTTTTGTCATCAGTCACATACTGGTGTTACTCTCTGTCTCTCCCTCCCTCTCTCCATCTCTTTCTCACTCAGTCACCCAGTCACACACACACACACACACACACACACACACACTTCCAAAATGCAGACAGTGTTGCTAAGACCAGGCAGGCCACATGGAGAGCCCAGAGGCTCAGCATGGCATCCATGACACCATTTTCTGAAATAGACACCCTTAAAAAATTCACACTGTGCATAAATAAACAACACTTAGATACTGTAGTCATGCAACAGCCTCTCTCTCTCTCTCTCTCTCTCTCTATATATATATATATATATATATATATATATATATACGTACACAGTAAAACAAATTTTTTTGTCAAGCTATAAAACTAATATTCAAACATTATAAAAATTAAGGTGCCAGTTTTTTGGGTTACCAAAAAAATACGTGAACACGGCAGGCAAACGTGTACAAATATGACAGTAAGGAAGATTGAATGCAACGAGGAGGACGAAGGAGGAGAGGGGGGCAGGAAAGGGGAGAGAGAGAAAGAGACAGAGACACATAGAAGGTGAAGAGAAAACAGTCGCTAGCTAATATGCCAGGTAAATAGGGGAAATATGGGTATTGCAAGTACTGGGAAAAAGAAAAGGTTTTGATAGAATGGATTAAAAGTGTTCCTAATGACGAAAAAAAGGCATATTGCAACTGCAAATGTGAAATGAAAACGTCAGTTCCTTTTTTTGCTAATTATGTTATTATTAAATGTTCTTGGCTGGATATAAAACTGTTATAAAAGAACTAATAAACACTAATGTTACCATATTACTGACTGATAATAAACAAAATACTAAGTCATACACTCATAGTTGTTTTGCCATTTGCTTCAAACGTGTGACAGGCATATTTTGGGCTAGTTTAAGCTTCTAAAGGGCGGGTTTTAGACTGACTTTGGGCTAGATATTTTTGTTGGACCTGGCAACCTTGCCTGGGGGAGGATATGTGGTGTTTCAGGCAGTAATAACTAAAGTAACCAAAAGGTTTTCAGCTAAAAGCTAAAAAGAACAATTTAAGGCTTGTTAAAAGTATAATATGCACACTAAAACATCCAATTACAGAGTAAACATACCAAATTCTGAACAGTAGCTGGCTATTGAGTTTTCACCTGTTTTTTTCAGCTAGCTAAGGTTTACATGAGAAAAGACAAATAATGCTATCATTAGCTAACTGACAAGCTGAGTTAAAAGGGATAGAACTAGTAAAAGGGATAGAAATAATGTAATTGACAATACTTTATATTGTTTCTTTTAATATTTATTTATAATATTTTAAGAAATAATTGAGGTCACAATGAACAGACATTTGAGGGCAATTAATAAAATGTGCTGGGGGAACATTATAAAACTCAGTCCCCTCTCCGTAAATGTCTAGTAATGCCCTGGTAATACTTGTGCTAATGGATATATGTAAACAAATGATAAAAAGAGGAGGAAGAATTCCTTAATGACTTCAGTCAAGACATTCCAGTTATTGCTTCTTTAGGTTAGAATTGGAGCTACATGGCTAATATTGCTAACCATCACTAGAGCTCAGTAGTCAGCTAAACTTATACTTCAGACACGTCTTGGCACCATGGGTAAAGCCAGAAATTTTAAACAGCCAGGGCTTATCCCAAATGTCTAGAACCATGTTCACCTCTGAAAATGTATTTGCCCATTTACAGCAGTGATATGAACTGTGTTTCAAGCCATCTGAGACAACAGATTTCCTAAACAAACCAGTACATTCTATGTGCTAAACATCTTAGTTGCTGACTAATTTTAATTTCTGCCCCTTAAAAAGAGGCAAACATTGTCTGAGGTCTAACTTAATAATATTGGTAAAGTACAAATTTGGTATAAAATCTGCATTATTCATCTTAATACCTGAGTCTGTTATAGGTGGTTGGAGCACAAAGTAACAAATTTATGTAATTTTCACAGCATTTTTTCAGCTATTGAACATTTTCTGACAGTACATTTTGTACAAAAAGAGAAGTTGTCTATTTTTATGCAGATATTTTACAGACCTGACATTTTAAATACATCCTCCACAGTGGAGCAAATGATGAGGATCTACCTTTACACTTCCACCTACATTTTACCAGAATTTACTTGCAAAGCTTCCTGAATACTGAATACAGACGTTTTTACCCTTTGACTGTATTGAGGAGTTAAAAACTTCAGCAGCACTGCTGTGTCTGATCAATTCATACCAGCACAACACACACTAACACACCACCACCACATCATTGTCACTGACTGTAGTTCTGAAAGTCTTCCACAGTTCTGTGGTGGTCCTGATCAATGGAAAACAAATTAAAAAGGAGTTAAATTACTGTTATTGTAGAACTACAAAATGCACACACAACAAACAACTTTTTTAAAAAGCTTTGCAATTCTGATTTTAATTACATCTAGATCTTTTTTATTTTGCTCTCACATTACTCCAAGTTCATAGAGTAAAAATGAATGACACTTATCCCATTGATATGGGAAAAATGTTGATCTTCTGTGCTTATTTTATTTGGTTATTTTATAATGCTTGAAATTGAGGTCTATATACAACCAAATGTACATGTTACTTGATTTTGCATTACATTACTCCACATTCCTACAGTTAATATGTCTTACACTCTTACCATGCATACATGAGAATGTGTTTAAAAATATAGTGCTGTGGTCTGATAATCTGATTTGTATGTGATTTTATTATGCAATTTATATGCAATTCATTTTTATAATTGGTAAGGTATGAATATCCAACATGTTTAGCCTTTTCTCTGACACAAATAGGTTGCAACACATCTTTTCTTTCTTTCAGGTATATGTTTTGTGCATCAGTTCTTTGTAAATAATATTTATTAGAGACATGCACTACAGACACTAGCATAGACAGTGTGACAGTGTAATGGTCTAGCTGACTGTACTAAAGCTGAACTGCTTTCTGTTGCTGATGGCTGTGTCTCTCTCCTCTTCAATAACTTTCTAATGTCTATGGTTAACTATCCACCACTACTTGCTCAAGTTCGCTTACTGAGGTGAAGAGCGACTGACAGGGTTGCCAAGTCTGGTGTTTCTCAAAACTCTGGCAACAATAACCAGCTAAAATAACTTCAACAACTGTTTTAAATATGTTGTTAATATTACTTAGAAGGTTACCCAAAGTTTTTTTTATCAAACAGTGATTTTGGAGAATTTTTAATATATATTTTTTTTTCTTTAGTATCTAAAAATGTTTTGGGGAGTTTTTGGCAGATCTGGCAGGGCTTAAGCCACCCCCTTGCTATGCTCCTGCTTGACACATAACCTCACCTGATAAAAGAGGTTTAAAGAGATCTAAATAATGTTTTAGGTCAGTCCTTCCTTTAAGAGTGTAGATGTGGACATCAAATTTTCCAGTGAGAAATTTTAGGGTATATACTTCAAAATATTTAAGATTAATGCCGAAAACACAATCCCTAGATAATTCATGTATCTGATGTCTAGTAGACAGGTTTTCACATACTCCCATGCGGGAATTATAAAACTCTCACAATTTCACTTCCCAGGATGTTCTAAGATGTTTAGGGATGTAGACCAGGAAAAAAGCTTCTTTCCTGTTCCACTGAGGCCTAATTCCACAGACACCTGCATGTGCAGATGTAGATGAGGGGTTTGACAGCATTAAAGACTGTGAGAGATCAGAGATATCACACTCCAATTTCCTTCTGACACATATGAAGAGCCAGGGGACCAGCGCCACATGAGCATGATGCATATTTCTCCTCTCCCACAAACACAACATGTTTTGAGAAGGAAGCACAAGCCGATCTGGATATGGACATAGTCACATATTTAATGTTATGACCACATGTTGCATTGTCACTAGGCAGAGTGGTATACAGTAAGCCCTTTTTCAGTGTTAGTTTTCTGCTGGGATAGCATTCCTTTATTGGGATTTAGGAAATGCTCTTGGATTGCACAATGAGAAGCTGTTAAAGAACTGTTAATAATTTGCTTAGTGTGTTTTAACATTAAAATAAGCAGAACAAATACAAATAAATATAAATACTATTAAAATAAAGAGGAGTTTCTTGTTTTCAGTAATTCATCCATTTGTTGATTTTAGGCTGCAACCTACAGGAACTGTGACAGCCAGTTAAGACCAGCTGTGTGGTGACTCATGAGCAGCCACAATTTTCTGAGACTGCTTCTATGTATTCAGTATTTTGATAAAAGTGTTCCGTTTCATAACATGTCAGTCTAAGTGTCGCTTGCTACCCTAAAGATGCTTCTTAAGATGCTATATTTGGTGTCAGAAGTGGGATACAGCACCCTGGCAGATAGATGGGGAAATACATACAGCAAGTCAAAATAGAGATATTTTACAGACTTCAGTCTTAAAGGCACCTTAAACAGCCAGTTTAATTCAAAGAGAAAAAGAGAGGTTGGAAAATGGCCAAGTGAATTGTACAGCCACATCCTAAAAATAAAGTTGGCAGAAAGGGTTCTGTAGAGTGTTGCAGTAACAAACACTATTGATTATATATAGAATCTTTCACTGGGTAAGTCCTTAAACAACATTTGAGGAATATCCATATAATCTTAAGAGTTTACACACTAAATATTTTTCAGAGAACTGTATATTCAAGCCATGTTTTAAAAGTGTAAGCCCACACGAATGTCAAGAAAGAGGAAGTCATGCTAAAAAAACAATAATAATCTCCTGAAATAAATGGACTATCTATCAACAGGGGTAGTGACTCACTTAATATAGATATACATACCCTTACATTTTTAGCACTTTAGCCTCATACACCTTGTTTAATTTCAAATCCATTATGTTGGACTACAGAGGCAAAACAATCAAAATGTGCATCATAAAACATGCCTCAAACAAATTAAACAATTTTAAATAATGCATTTTTTTATCAAATCAAGAAAAATTATCTAATCACTCAATGCTGAGAGAAAGCTGATGGAATCAACATCAACAACAATAAAAACAATCACAGTTAGTATTTTGTTGTTTTTCCTTATATTTCATATCTACAGTCTACACAACTTTTTCAAATAATGGTTGATGGATCAGCTTTGCAGAGGAGAGCCTTGTCATAAAACATTTTTGTTTTATTTCCACCATATTTTCTATTAGATCTGGACTATTTGCTCATCCTGTCACTGAGTTGATCTGCCTTTCTGTAGAAAAGCTTTAACACTCTGCTCTGTGTCAAGATACATCATCCTAGAAATATCATCAAACTTATTTTCTATTGATGGAATGAGAAAAGTGTTCACATTTTCATTCTACAGCTGTGTGACTGTTGAGATAATGATTGTTATCTCACCTGATCCTTTACCTGACATGTACCTTCATTTTATAAACAAGTTTTTTAAACAAGAAATTTTCTTTAGGCAACTATTTTCAAGCAAAGATGTTTATATCCTGACACTTTGACCTCTTTCTTGGTCTACTCAAAAATTTTCAATTTATAACTGAACAATTTTGCTTATACTTAAAAACACATTTTAAACACAGCTGACTAGGGGCGTAGCATCAAATACTGGGCCCTATGCACAAGCAGTGCCCAGGGCCCTTCCTCCTATTTTTAAATATTATTTGCTTTAATATTTAAAGGAAAATAAAGTTCCAGACTCATCAAGGGTCCTCCTCAAACTTGGGGCCCTGGTAACTCAGTCCCACTTTTCCCACGACTACGAGACGCCTGGTTGACTAGGAACAATCACAATCTTTTGGCATCCATACCCAGTGCTGAATTTTCTTCTTGAATGAGTTTTTAAATCATTTGCATTGTTTAAATTTACATCTGTCTTGTTGTGTCCATTTTTACTATTAATTAAGCAGGTCCAACAACTTATTAAGGTATGCAAGTACTCCCTTTTAACTGCAGACTAATTACCGTTTTTAGACCATTTTTGGCTCATTTCTGTTTTGTAAATACAAATTGTAAGATACAGTGGAACAATGGTTATCGTTTGCCAAGGTTATCTACAATTCGGTTATCATCAACTTTTTTCAGAGAAATTTTGTCCCAGTTATTGTTCATCCGCCAGTTTTCATCTGTATGCCTACATGGCTCACCCACTAATTTCGCGAAAACAAAACATTTTCCCATGCGTTTGTCACTCACCCATAACTTAGTCATTCATTCTGGCTTTGTTTCTCGCTGTTTCTGGTTGATAATACTTCAAACTAACAAACACAAGTGATGACGTGCTTAAAATGGGTGCGAAAACAAATAGCAGCTGAGAATGGTTGTACAAAACAACCACATCTGCACGCTCTTAATTGGAGCATAAACCCCTTAAGAGTGATGTTAAATGTTCTTTTATCTTTTGTATTTATTTCTCATTATTTTCTGCATGTAAAGCTAAAGTTATTCTATATAAAATGTATTTTTGTTAATATTTTGGAGTGTCTGGAACATATTAATTGGATTTACATTATTTTTATGGGATATATTGCTTCAGTCATCGTTTGTTTCGGTTATCATCAAGCACTTTAGAACAGATTAATGATGAAAATTGTGATTCCACTGTAATTTCATTACTGTTTTTTTTTTTTTTTAAACCGATTCCATATTTTTTTGGGAGAAAATATGCCATTGAGTGTAATACTGTTATTTTATTTATTTGAGGTGTGTTTCAAGAAGCCACAGTGTTTTAGCAATGTATTAAATATTATATAAAAAAATTATATATGTTTTGTGCCATATTTGTGATATGTTTATTTGGTACAAAGAAAAAAGGCTGGGAGGTGGTGGTGTGGTGATTCCATTATTTTTGCCAGGCATTATATAAGCACTGCTTTTCTATGGAATTTATGCAAGCTGTGTATAGTAACTCATGTATATAAATTCACCAATTAGAAGAGCAATACAGTCATACAGAATTATATATAACATACTATTCTTTAGTTTATCTGTACATTACATCAATCAAAAATCACATTATGTATTTGTCATTACAAGTTGTCATTTGTAAGGTGTTGAGTAAGGTGTTCGTAAGAGTGATGACTTCAATTTAGAATTAATTGTGGTTAAAGTTACAAATAACTTCTAGGATACCTTCTGGTAAGACCCAAAGGTAATTGTTAATAGAACAGCCAGGACTGAAATGGGGTTAAACCTAATAATAAGTAATTTAGATGTCACACTGGGGGAAATTAAAATGGGAAGAATAAGCTCATGCTTTATGGTGCTATGAATAGCATGTTAGATTTTTCAGGATGAAAGCTCCTGGGCAAATTCTTGAAATACTTTTTTTCACAAGATGTGCTGTAAGAAATGAACCATTGCCTCTAAATGAATTGGTTAATAAACTAATTCAGAAAACCTGTTTTCAGGGGTTATTACAGATCATTTTTTCTACTGATCAAAACAAACAGAAGTGACATTCCCTACTGTATATAACTTGTATTAATTTAACCTTATTTTTTTAAAAAAAGTAGAAGAACATTGGGGTGGGGTGACCTTGGAAAATCAAGAAAGAAAAAAATACGAGAGAGGATGAAAGATGTGAGAATATGACTTCTCTAGACATGGCTAGGAAGCAAATGACACATTTTGAAGAAAACATCCATAAGAAATCATTTCTTCATTCTGACATGCTAGACAAAATGTCTGATAAAGTCCTTGAAGGTGATGATGATGAAGATTATGACAATGATGATATAAAATGATGATGATAATGTTGCTGCTGCTGTTGATGATGATGATGATGATGATGATGATGTTGCTGCTGTTGCCGATGACACTGATGACAGTCTATCCATTGTGGGTTTCTGCAATGAAAGGGCTATATGAATGGGCTGCATCTGCTGGTAGACACCCCAAAGCTAAAGATGGATGCTGCTACTATTTTTAACTATGCTCTGTTTTTGTACAAACTATTGACCTAGATAAATACACAGAAGTCCCAAAAATTAGCATAAGCAGTTTATGCTACCAACTGACCCAGAGAACTGATTAACAAATATTTATAAAAATACATCCAAACCTGAGTGTTAATGTGAAGATAACATGCTGTAGCCCAACATTAATACTGATAGTTACTAATTAAATATTGGAAAAATAAAACAAGGAAATTTGCTAAGCTTGCTGAGAAGACCCACCTTCTCTGGTGAATCCAGACAACTAAATCAAAATGTAGATTCTTGAACACAGAATGGGGGAATTGTTGGACACACCTGACATTTTCACTTTAATGTAGCTGTTTTTCTTGTTTTAAGTTTGCTTTTAGTTTTACAGTGAAACTTTGTACAGTTAATGCAATATCAGAAACTACAGAGATTACTGAACAACTCAACACAGTCTGAGGTAAGCAGTTTACAAATGAGCACATCCACTGTACTAGGAAACGGTACTGGGACACAGAACTTCAAAATTAAACTTGTCACAAAATGTGCAAACATGTCCAAGTAAGCTAAACTCACTCTGAAATCAGATCTCTCCTATTGTTTTACAATTTTTTTCTTTTCAAAAATTGATAAAAAATCAAGTCTTTGCTTTAGATTCTGTTAGTTAAATAGTTTCCATTGTGCATACACTTGCTGATTTATTAAAAACATTACAGTTTTATCATTATGGCACAAACCTATGTATGACTACTTTGGGCATAGACCTCATTCCTGATGGTCCAACCTACAATATTTGATATGTGCCTTTTAAATGGAAACCGTAATGTACTCAATCTAAAAGTTACCCAATTCAACAACAAATACAGTATATACAATGATTTAGAAAACAAAAAATCTTCTAACATGACAGAAGATGATCAAATGTGTTCCTTTAATGCAATTTATACCATCAATTCTATCCACTAAATAGAATTTATAATAAATTGTGTAAGTTACATGGAAACCATAAGAATTTATTGTACGGTATTCTGTGGATATGCTCAAATGCTAAATAGCACATGAGTTTTCATGACTTGTTAGTCACATTATCTGTGTAGTTCTCATGCAAAATTAACTTTAGACACATGCTTGCCAATCAGCTATTTTTAGATTCATGGCAAAACTGTGTACAGTTTATATTTCTCTATATAATCGTTATTTACAATGCATTTCTTTTAGATTCTTTATGTAAGTAAGAATAATATTGTGTAATTATCTATTATCTCTTGGAAGCTTTAAAATGCATTTGTGGCTTTTGACATACAAGGCATGATGCGTATCTGTCATTTAACAATCATCTGATATAATATGATTGTTTAACTTTATCTGCCAACATTTTATTTTATTGAAAACACTGATTCCAAACTTTTGAACATTAGTGTACAAATCGAGTTAGGGGAGAGAGTTACCTTCCAACCAATACGAACTCGCCCACTAGACGCCGCCGTCTCATCGCCATGAGGATGCCCCGAACAGTCATGCCCTCACAGAAACATGCCACCACACGAGCTTTGGGCAGGTGGCTGCGCAGTTTCTCCAGCAGCCGGTCAAAGTTCTGTTCTCCAGCGTTACTGTAGATTTTATCAGAATGTGCAATGCAGATTCCCTCTTTAGCTGCCATATCTTTGAAGGCTTCCATTCCACTCTCACCATAGTTTCCTGTAGACAAATACCAAAAGCACTTTATGGACCAGTTGTCTGAGGTATACACTCATATTCAAGCTTTATTTCTATAGTGACATTAAAAAATTATAATAGAATTGTAAAAAAAAAGTTCATTGTTGTTCACAATTTCTAACTTTTTCACAATATTCTAATATTTAGAGATGCACACATAAATGAAAAGTTAACACATTTGTTATTTCCATAAAACCTTGACATTATGTGGAAGTTATTTAAAAAAAACTCATTTAAGAATTAATTGAAGAACCACTTTTGGATTCCAAAGATTAAAGAGCTGTTCTTTAATTAACAACTGAGCTACTGTCACTGACATTACATTTACTAGGTGAGACAACAAGATCGACAGTGAGTGGACAGTGTTTAAATACACCATCAGCCCTGCTCTGATACACTTATACCTGCAGAACACACACTAACACACCACAGCCACGTCAGTGTCACCGCAGTGCTAATGATCCATTGCCCAAATACTATCTGCTCTGTGGTGGTCCTGATCATTGAAGAACAGGATGAAAGGAGGCTAATAAAGTATTCAGAGAAACTCATGGGCTACAGTCTGTAATTGTAGAACTACAAAGTGCAGCTATATGTTAAGACAATGAGTGTAGAAAAAGGGTTTTAATGTTATGGTTGGTGTATATAAGGTGTATATAAGAGTGTTCAAAAAGCAAGCAAATGGAAAAATATTGAAATAGTATATAACATAGATTCATTCAAATGAAAATGTAAAAGCAAAACCAAAATCTCTAAATAGCTTCAAATGTGTTTCCCACAAATGATATTTCAATCCATGTACTGTTTCTATTCATGATACTAAATGACAAATTTGCCCAGATATGTTTCTGGTAGATGTTATCTGAGTTGATTCAGAGACAAACTAATGAACACCATTCTGCTGTGCCCCCGATTTCGCTCATAGTATCAGGGGTAAACTCCCCCATTTCACTTCAGAATCAGGTCACCTACTTTTTGCCCATACATATCAAGTGTTTCAGTGAGACTGCTGATCTGGGATGCATTTATTGTGCTCACTAAGATCTGAAAGATAAAAATGTACCCCATAATTCTCACATTACTCATTTTTGATAAATCAGTCAGTATACACTATACATCCTCATTACATCTACACAAATGCAGACATAATGCAGAGAACCTTTCAAATCAGACAAAGAATCAAAACAATCTCCTTAACATCTCAATAGTTTCTCCTAGACAAGTGTGATCAGCTCATGCTTAATGATACAAAGAATTTAATAGTTAACAAGCGTTTTTGATTTTTATATTGAAACATTAACTTTTTTATGTTATACACTTATGTGTAAATGTTGATAGTTTTTGGCTTTCACACAAGTATATTATTAGCTGCATATTTCCACCTTTAATTGAGCACAATTTATACACTATGTTTGTATGTACAGTGCCACATCAAAAAAATTAGAATAAAAAATAAACTTATATTTTTGTTCTTGTCATAATTCATGTTCATTAGATGTAAAGTGATATTTCAAGTCTTTATGTTTTGTTTGCTGTTGATCAGTATGGTTTATAGCTCATGAAAAATTATTAAAATAATTCATTTAGAGAGTAAATTATTTAAACAATGTCAACAACAAAACAAAAAAGACTTGAAATATCACTTTTGTAACCCTCCCAGTCATAGCCTCATCTCTGTCCTCTTTTGTCCATGTGCCTTGTTTGTTTACGTTTCCCATGTGCTGTCCTGTCTCCATGTGCTCTCTTTGTTTGTGCCTTGTCTTTTTTCCACCCTGTTACATCATGTCATTGCACAGCCCTGCTGTCTCATCATATATCTTGATTAAATGTGCTTTAAATGTCACCTCGTGTTTCACAGTCTTGTTTGTGATTGTCTGTGTTCAGTTCATGTCATCACAGTCATGTTTTGTTTCATTGTCTAGTCACAGTCATAGTCATAGTCCAGTGTTTAATTTTGTTTCTCAGCCACAGCTTTTGTGAACCACAGTTATTGAGTTATTATCAATAAAGCCATGTTGTTTTTGGAACCCCACCCATCTCCTCCTGCCCTCGCTCCATGTGACAACTTTACATGTAATGAATATAAAATAAATGACAGTTTACCATTTTATGAACACACATTAACTTTTTCACAGTATTCTAATGTTTGGAGATGTACTGGATGCAGTAGATTCAATCAAAAAAATTTTTAACAATCTTTCACATGATAGATGTGGATGGGTATTTAAATAAAATTTTTCATATTTTAAATGTAAAAGTGTTTAATAATCAGTATTAAATCTTCAACATTTTTAAATACAAGACTTATGGATGTTTTCTATGCTTCTCTTCATAAAGATGTCATGAGAAGTCATGTTCTCATGTCTTTCATTCTTTCATCTCAGTCTTGCTTTTCCAAGGTCACCTTTTCCCCAAGGTTCCACTGCTGCTTTTGTTGAGTGAGATGTATATGCTAGTTTTATGAAGAACAAGTGATGTGATGTCTGTTTGTTGTAATCATTTCTAAACGTTCTTTTTCAAACATGATTCTTTAGGAACCTTAAAGTGGTTCTTCTAGTGTATCACTCAAAGAACCATTTGTGGCACATTTACTTTAAAAGTGTAGAACAGAAGGATTTGTTTAAACGTCTGCAAAGACACCATACAACTAGCTGAAAAATCATTAGTTTTACTCCAACTGATTCTGCTTTATTATTTGTATGCTGTACAAAGGAGCATTTAAAATAAACTGTTACTGCAAAAACAAAGAAAACATCCCTCAGCTGGGAATTCCTACTGGGGAAAGTTGTATCATTTGCAGATAAATGTCCTGAATGTTGGGTAATTGGGTGTCTGTGATGCTTTGGGCAGTTTTCACCACCCGTTCGAGAGGTTTCCGGTCGGCAGCAGAGCAGTTGCCGTACCACACAGAGACACAGTTGGTGAGCATACTCACAGTGGTACAGCACTAGAAGTTCACCAGGATCTCAGGACACTACAGACACTTTCTTAAGGCTCCGATGGACGTAAAGGCACCGTCGTGCCTTTTTAATCAGGACGGAGGAGTTAACAGACCTAGTGAGTTCACTGTATTCCATGGAACTTGAAGCTAGACAGCTGCTCTACTGCAGCTCCACTGATATCACTATAGTTAGCATTTTAGCTGACTTCCAACAATGCTTGCTTTCATGGAGTCATCCATGTTTTTCCTCACTTTCTTGTTCAAAAGAATGGAGGAACCCAACTACTCAGTGAAAGTGAGTTTGGAGACCCTTCTCATAAAGTAGAACAAAATTCTCATTTTGATGCAAACTAACAGAATTTTTTGAAAACTCATTTGGGTAAACTAGATTTCAAGAAACTTGTTCACTTGTTGGTTACTGACAAACTGATTTCAATATTTTATTTTGTTTAATGCCAATGCTTCAATTTGACCTGTAGATTATATATTGAGGCATGAAAATACTTGTGTATAAAAGTATTTGCTGTTTATGGCCATTACATTTATACAAAATAAGGCATGTAGTCATTCCTTCTGAAGAATGGATGCCATAACCATTTGTTTCAGTTCTCCCAACACTACTTCAGTGGAGCTGTGACATGCAGTGGGCTGGTGTTGCTCTGTATTGTTTGATTTCTGCTTGAAGGATTTTTTGTCAGGCCTTTGTGAGTCATAAGCACACACTTTCTAGTTTCTATTTAGTTTCAGTGCATTGAAAACTGAACCTCATTGTGTCACGTGAAGTGCATTTTTCATGATGCCTTGAACTGTAATTGAACTGTATTATCCTTGGGTCTGAGATTCTCATCCTGATAAACACACATTATTAAACTGCCTTAACATCTTGATAGTTACTCTTAGGCAACAGATAGAAACAGAAATGAGACTTTAGCTGAGAAACCTCAGATCTCTCTGGAGAACACTGCAGTCTCTTTTTTATTAAATATCTAAAAAGTGTATCATGCTCAGATTTGTCAAGATAATAATATTTTTCTTTGGTTAATAACTTAAGCATTTGTCATCCAAAGAATCTGGTGTATGGTTTTATGTAACAGGACATAATAAAAAAAATCAAGTGCTTAGAAGGTCTAAAAATTAGGTAAACACATGATAATTTATAAAATAATCATTATTTATTGAACAACTTCTAGGCCAAAATGCAGAAGCAGGATCCTTATTGCTTTCTTAGGATTTAAGAGCGTAAGCAGCAGTCAGGTACTGCTAATCAAATGCCCTCGATTAACTGATCATCAGCAAGTGTGACCACTTCTAGAAAAGCAGAGGTTTTGGCAGTTTTCTGGTCTGGAGCATTAACACAATGCCAAAGAGAAAAGCCATCAGTAATGATCTTAGAGAAGCAATTGTTGCTGCCCATGTGTGTCAGAATTCCTCCAGAATTATGTGAGAGACTGATAAAGTCATACAGAAAATTATTACATCAAGTTACTTAAAGATGGTTCTACAAGCTATTTGTTTATGGGGTATACTGAGTGTTTAACACATGGCTTTAACATTTTGTCTTCATTTTTGTTAAATAATGACATGATGGAATTGGTTGTGTGTTGTTATTCATCTGTGGTTGTATTTACCTAATTTTCAGACCTGCTAAGGACCTGACCATTTTTTATTACATCCCAATATGTAAAATTGTAGAATTCAAAGAGGGATGTTTTTCACATGACTGTATAGCAATTTTTGTTTCTATACTCATGTGAATTTGCATGTGAATATGTGTGTAGGGGATAGGGTTGTATCATCATGGATTGATCTCTAGAGGTTTCAATGTTTAGAACTGATTATACATGATCATAATTAAATAAAATATGCACATAATTAGTCAGGCAGACTTTTACTGTGGCCAGCCTAAGGCACACCTGTGCATAATCATGCTGTCTAATGAGCATCTTGATTTGCCACACCTGTGAGGTGAATGGATTATCTCGGCAAATGAGAATGCTCACTAATACAGATTTTGACACATTTGTGAACAATATTTGAAAGAAAAGGACCTTTTGTGTACATAGAAAAAGTCTTAGCTCATGAAAAATGGGAGCAAAAACAAAAGTGTTATGTTTGTTCATATATATGTGACGTGTTACATATAGTCTGTTGGCATGATGGTGTCTTACAATAGTCTTGGGGACCCCAAGATGGCTGTTTTCTGTACGTCTAACAGGATTTTTTTTTCTGATGAAGGAAATTTGAGCTTTGTTTCACCTCAAATATATGCCACTGTGAAACAGGATACCATGGACTAGTATTTGAAAGTTGCTAGACACATTGATGAACTTAAAAGATACAATATAAATGTAATAAATGCTTCAGTCATTTTGTTTTAAAAAAATTCTAATGGTGCAATAACTGTAGAACATTAGGTGTAAAATAATCATTTCTTGATATAT
>BRDA01022726.1:0-17899 GCA_036984385.1 Crenuchus spilurus
ACTCAAACTCCAAATTAAATGTTATAATAATTTAAGATTCTGGATTTCTGGTTTTCATGACTTATAAGCCAACCTGATCAACAGTAAAGCAAAAAATGCTTGAAACGTCACTTCATGTGTAATGAATCATAAATTTGAGTTTCTGAAGTAAAATTAGTAAACTTTTTTATTCTAACTATTCTGATGTAGTACTTTTTGTAAATTTAGTAATTTTAGTAATTTTGTATATTTGAAAAAAACTTTTTAGCCACATTTTTTATTAAAAACATTACTGTTGATAATATTATTAAAAATGTTGTTAATAGTGCTATGACTACTATATTGTTACTAACAGACTGGCATTCGTTCTGGTTCTTGTTGGACTCTCAGCTGAGATGATAAAGAAGGACTTCTGTTTGGGAAAATCTCGCATCAGCTCCAGATCTGCAATCAAGTCCATTACATAATCATGTCCTGCTAGCTCCGCCCACTGCCCATGCTCCTTCATAATGACTGAGCAGCCCTTCCAAGAGTCAGTCACTCCCCTACAAAACAACATACAGGGACTGTGAATGTCCTAGACTTTCCGAAAGAACACCAACAAAAAATAAAGTATAGTCAGGCATGTTCAACACCAGCCACCATTAAGATTATTATTAAGAATGTTATTTGATACTTCCTATCAATGTATATATATATATATTATATACAGTATATATATAAAACTGTGCTAAAACTGACCAGACAATTTGGTAAAACAGGAAAGGCTTTTTCCCCTTTCTTGAGGAGTGACTCTTTTTTTACATAATTGTAAGGTTGGTGCAACTCAGAATTCTTGTGGTTTAATTCTCAGTGTATTGTTCAATAATTGAAGAGTTACACTTGAAGCAAATGCACAACAATCATCATATACATTTCACATTGTATGGTCAAATGGCTACATATCAACACATAACAGGCATTTAGTGTAGATTCCAAAAGGAACATTGTCTCCTAAGGAGATGTATGCACCTAGAGGACAGTATAATGACCTTGGTTAAAAGACAGAAAGTGGTCAGGTGTTGAAAAGTTCAGGACAAAAGAAGGATCAAATTCATTCTCTGAACTGGCTGACACAACTGTCAGGTAATGCAGGCTATAGTGTTTGTCCACAGAGGCCATCAGCCTGGCATGTACCTGTGCTGAAGGATGTCCCCTGCCAGATCCTCTCCACTGGTCCACGAGTGCATGGGACACAGAAAGGAAGCCCCTGTGGAAAGAACATGATGTTTGACAAACACGGTGAGAGAGGCGGTGTGAAGAGGAAATACAACACCTCAAAGCACTTTTTTTCCATTCCGTTTAGCACTACAGATCAAGTGTCTCTTAATCTAGCAGAGCGCTATATAATTGCCTCCAGAGGGTTTACAGAGACAGAGAAACTCAACCAGGATAACTGGCAGATGAGAGTGATAGGAGAACAGAAGCTGAGATCAAGCCTATTGTGTGCTTGAGAGCTGTTCTAGGTGTTTGTGTTACATAAATGTACCTATCTCAGTCGTACTACAGATGGTAATCTCACAGGAGATTGACAGTCCTGTTTCTACATCTCTACAGATGCTTTTTCAGGCCTCTGCTTCTCTCAGAATTGGATTTCACATGAGAACTACAGCAATTATGTTTCTTTTCAATTGAGAAGGAAAGATCCGAGTTTCTTTAATTGCAGATCAAAGCAAAAGGAAACTGATCTGGTTGACATTTTCTCTAGTAGATCTTCAAAGCAAGTAGGCTAGGATAAGGTTGAAGTTTCTTCTAGCTTCTGAGAATCAGTTAAGAAATGCAGTGAACTTCCAGAGTGAACTTCTGTGACTCTCACCATCAAAGCCGTGAACCTGCAACACCATGTTGGCTTTCTTCCTGTTTGCTGTCCACTCCAGTAGGGACAGGGGGTATGTCCTTGCAGTTTCTGGTCCATAAATGGACTTCTGCATGGCCTGAATCAGTTTGTGCTGGCAAAGTGCCTTATACCCATCATAGGCATAATCTGAGACAAACCTGTTCAGAAAACAATAAAAGTGCATTCTTTAAAATAAAGGATGCTAATGTTCTTGGCTTGGACAGACATTAATATGTAACTGTCATATTTTGTTAAGATTATTTACACATTAAAATGGTTATTCACATTCATACATACAGATTCTTGAGGGAACCAAAGGTGGATGGATGCTCAATGGATTCACACCAAAGAACCCTTTTTTGCTTTATTTTGGGACCTTTAATTTTTAAAAGAATGGTTGACCCTGAAATCATATTTACATTTAGTCTTATGCACTATGTGGACAAAATTATTGGGATAGCTCATTCATTGTCACTTCTGAAATGAAGTGTACTAAAAAAGAGATGATCCTGCTTCTGATGGCATAACTGTCTGTATACTAATTGTCAAGACAAGGCTAGTAAATTATATTAGATTTTCAAGCATTACTGTGAGAATTTGATTGCATTCATTGACAAGAGCATTAGTGAGGTCAGGATGTTGGATGATCATCACCTCACCTCATCCCCAACTCATCCAAAAGTACTGGATGGAGCACCATCATTGCAGAGAGCTAAGTTCCACTGCTCTAATGCTCAATACTGGGGGCTTCATACCCCTTTAGTCAATGACTGGTATTAGACATGGCGCCAATATGTTTGTGTTCATCTGCTCCTTAGAGTCCTATTCTATTGGCAGTACTTCTCTACAGGGAGCAGACAAGCTGTGTGTGCATTTGTACATCTGTGCCAGTAAGAGGTGTAGTTTAAAGTACCTGAATGAAATTAATAGAAATAGTATCCACAAACATTTGGACTCATAGTGTATATGCACATTGACTAGCATGTAATATCTTAATAAAGTTCTGCTTGTGGTTTGAGTAGGCTGAAGGAAATGTTGATGTAAACAACAAGGCTATTTAGGTGACTACTGAATTCTATTGTTTGTTAGCAAAGTTAGAATAGCAGTTCCATGGGCCCTGAGTGGCTCAGCAGGCTAAGACGCTGACACTATGAGCAGAGGATCGCGAGTTCAAATCCCAGTCATGCTGTTTGTCATCAACAGCCGGGGCCCGAGAGAGCAAAAATTGGTTGTGCTTTTTCTGGTAGGTGGCGCTCTCTCCCTGTCACTTTCACACTGCAATGTCTGCCGGCTCAGGCATCTACTGATTGGTCCATTCAGGGCTGGGAATCCTGCGCTTTCCTCCGAGCGTGTTGGCTCCCCAGTGACAGTGTATCAGCAATAGTTTGAAAAGAGGTGGTGGCTGCATCTTCACCCTCCTAGAATCAGGGACATTGCAAAAGTCATGGGGAGAGTCCTAATTAGCTAATTAGCTCATCCCATCCATTAGGACTCTCCCCATGACTCCCCATGGCTACTACTAGATTGGGAAGAGGATAAAAATTTGCAAAAAAAAAAAAGAATAGCAGTTCCTGTTACAAATTTAAAAAGAAGCCAAATGTGGACTTTTGACATGGACATGATGATTGATTTGATATATAATAGTGATAATACTGTAAATATGATGCTGTAAGGAAACCATTCCTTTAAGAATGCAGGGCAAATCTTCACAGTGGACACAAATATTCAAACTCATTTTGTAGGATGGTCTTACTTCAGAAGATATTTCTCTATTTTGGCTGAAGGAGCAAATGTGCTCAGGCAGCCGAGCAGCAGCAGCCAGCCTCTTTCAGCATTGTCTGGGTTGCTGTTTCTCCAGACTTGATTGGCAATTTGACACAAAATTTCATCTCGCAAGCCAGGGCTGGAAAGTCCTTTCTGGATGATGTAATTCCCAAATAAATTCTCCTGAGCTCCATTCAAATGTGGGTCACCCATAAACCTGAGGATCTGCAGAGTGTAAAGACAAGAGAATGACTTCAGTACAGTATTTTCAGTCATTTTATCAGGCTGAAGGCACATATACAATGCAGTACAGATGATGTGCTTCTACCATGATGAAGACATTTAGAGCTTCATGTGTAAAATCGTCATCAACATGAGTCAGTGGTGTTTTCAAAGGTGTAGTCAACATTCCAAATGTTGGCTCCTGTGAAGTGTAAGTCACAATCAGTTACATTTTATTCACACATTTAATATAATATAAGATAATCCACTGTTTGTTCTCCTGTATGTTAAAGTCAAGAGGCATGACTTACTCTGAAGTGAACCTGGATAAATTTAGAAATTGGGTAGTTGTTGATGTCGAGGGGTAATGTGAGCTGAGGTTCAACCTGGACAGTTGGGGCCTGCACTAGGGCTAAGCAATCAGAATGCAGCTCTCTTCCACCTGATAAACAGACAAAATATTAACTTTTGTAGTTTATGGTCCCAGCTCACACATTTTCATTCTAAATCCTCTTAACATTCGATTATGATGACAAAGAAATATTCTTTTCATTTATTTACCCGATTTTTGTCCCCCATGTGTTGGTAGCCAATCAACCCGCCCATTTGTTGACTCTCCCTACCACTTGTATTGTCCCTGACTCTAGGAGCGTGCAGACTAACACAGGCCTCCTCAGATGCATATGAAGTCAAACTCCAAATCTTTTCAAACTGCAGCCAGTACATCATCGCCCGGTAGCCAACATGTTCAGAGGAAAGCATAGGAACCTAGTTCTGATGAATCACTTTGGCAGATGCCTGAGCCAGCCAACATTACTTAGTATTGAGAGTGCCATCTTACACCAATTCTTGCTCTGTCAAGCCCCAGGCTGCTGATGGCAACCAGCATGATTGGGATTCAAACTCACAATCCTCAGATCATAATGACAACACCTTTGTTCGCTGAGCCACTCAGGACCTATTCTTTGATTTTTTTTATGTTTTTGGAATTTTCAAAACACAGTTTCTTTAAAAATGGTTCACTCAAAAGTCAGTTATATCGTTTTCCACTTACTTTAGATGTATTAATTCAGCCAAGAAGTTTGAGGTCTGCATTTTGTTTTAGCCAAACATTGCTAACAAACATCTGGACTCTGTAGTCACCTATATAACCTTCTTGTTTTGGTAAAAACACATGATCAAAATGGCTCTTAACCTGCTCAAACCTCAACAAGATTTTAGATAAGGTCTCACAAACTAGGCAATGTGCTTTGGGACAGAGTAAGTCGTACTGTAAGCTTTAGAAATAACTAAAACTTGTCCTGTCTGAAGTGACTTCTTGTGACAATGAGGTTTTATTCATTTTTATATTACACAATAAGTCATACTGTGGTCTAAAACACATGACTGGGCTATTTAGTTGATTATTGTGTTCTACTGTTAGTACTGGTTAGTTCTAAACCAAAGAAGTCAAATTTGATTTGCAAACATATCTTGGCCAATTGACTACATCTGTGTTAAGTGGAAAATACAATTAGTAGGGGAACTACTCATTTAATGTTCCTAGAATGTCCTTCCCTTAAGTTGGAAGAATTTCACACATTAATTGTTTTAGTAACACTGAGAGGATATTAGATGTTGCATAGTAACATGCAAAACCTTGGTCACCCCAAGAGATTTGAGCTCCCAGATCATTTAATTAGCTTTTTAGGGCAATGATATGTTCATAGTAATGATTAGGAAAAGTTAGGGGAAAACCAACCTTTTAAGAAAATGAAGTGAAAGTGAAAATCTCCCCAAACAAGAACTGAATTACTAAACTTTTAGCTTCTTACAAAAAGTTAGAAGCTGTAACACTTATCAAGATAAGACTATGCAGGGTGCCAAAACTTTTGCTTTGGGTCCTTTTTCTTTTTTGACATTTTGAAATTGTAAAAGGTTAAAATAAAAGTAATAATTTTCATCTGGTCATCTTTTATTTGCTTAGCTGTTCATAGTAACAGGTTTTCACTAGATGTGCCCAAAATTGTTCATGCCACTGTGAAGTTATCAGCATGTTAAAGTATTATTATAAAATGCTTTTTAAATCTCTTAATGGTACCTGGTTTAGCACCTTTATGCATTTCTGAGTGTCTGATAGATGTCAAATCATGTTTTAAAATCATCTAGTGCTGGATTTCATATTCCTGTATGAAATGTAAAAAGAGTAGAGAGGCAGCTTCTGTTTTTATGCATCAAAGATCTGGAACACTTTAACAATAAACATCTGTCAATGTTTTTAAAAGATAGTTAAAAACATATTTCTTTACTTTAGTGTTTAATTAGTCTGTCATTTATTTAATTATATTATTATTATTATTTTAAAAGTTTTTTTTAAGTCAAAATGCACTTTTATTTTCTAATATTATGTTTTCATTTATATTTTATCTTGGGAATTTTTAGTATATTAGTATTTTATTGGTATATTCTTTTTACTACTATTAATTCTACTTGTTGCATTTTATTATTTGCATATTATCTATCTATTTGTTTGTATTGTAAAGCACTTTGAGCTGCATTTGTAATGTATAAAATGTGCTATATAAATAAAAATTATATTATTATTATTATTATTATTATTATTATTAATTTCTTATTCTTCTTCCATGCAAAGCAATATCACTGCAAAGTAATACAAAAGCAACAGCAGTCCTACCTGCTGCTGCTTGCAATAATCCTCCGAGTTCTGCTGGAATGACTAAGTGCGTGACGTTGATGACTTCCCGTTTGGACAACTCCTGCAGATTCAAGAGAAACAATGAAATATTATATACTAAAGTATGCATGCATCTACAGATCCCAACATTTTGTCATTCTAACCATTTCTAGTCTGATTCTCTCCTCTTCTGCCTTCCACCTGGCCTCTAGTCTCATCTGAAAGGAGATGAACAATGAAATTAGCATCAATTATTAAAGGAATGTAAGTGAACACTTGTCCGGCATTCACAATGTGAACACACTGACATTCTTAAAGTGAGCTGAGCCATCCGTACCTTAACGTATCTCTTTCGATTCACATACATGTGAACAAGTGAGCGGAATTTGATCAGACTTGCTCTCATTTTCACATAGCGTTTCCTGTGAGAAAACATAAAGAAATCAATGTGAATATGAACCCTGAATCTGAATTCTGATCCAAATCCTGACAGGTAAGTACCGTGTGAGGTAGCCTCGGCAGTGAGCCTGTAGTCTGATGATTTTCATCCGGAAGGCCTTGTAGCGTTTCCTCACAAAGAACATTCGAGTGTATCGCTGCAGAGTCAAAGCAGCCACATGCCTAACTCTGTCTCTCTTACTCTCTAACATGTAGTATATGTCCTCTTTCAAGAACAGCTAATACAAAAACACAGCAAAGGGAAATTATTATTTGCAAACAACTACACCCAAATCCTGCTAATTGCACTTGTTATAAATAAAAATCTTACCTTGGTTACACCCACTTGAAAAGATCCAGGCCTCAGAGGACAAAGCTTCCTCAACATGATGATACAGTTTTCTCCACAGGTCGGAGGAGACTGCTTTAGGCCCAGCAAAGATTTGTATCTAAATAGAACAGCAGTTGCATATAAGTAAACATCATCAGTTACACACTCATGGTAATGTCTCAGAGAGACTGACAGAGAAAGACAGAGAGAACCAAAAGCATGTATACCTCCGTAAACCATTTCTGAACATGTGAATGGCCTATGCAACATGCCACGCAGGGTCCTCTAGCACCACTGTTATGTTATATTATAAGCAATGAATACTACAAACAAATAAATACCCAAATAAATAAAATTTTCAGATGGCTCTGTAACAGAGACATTTAGTTCAGAAATGCATTAAACACTATTTTCATTTTGTCTCATATGTTGTTGGGGGTAGCCTTTATATATAAAAATATCAGTGCTATATATCATAATATATTTTCTCAGCTACACTGACCATATAAATGCACTTTGTAGTGCTACAATTACAGACTGTAGTCCATTTGTTTCCCTAGGACCCAGCAAAAAACAGCCACTCAGTCGGAAGCCTATGTCTGTTTAGACCGCTAACAAGCTCATCGATTGGCTCTGTTCTTGCTAACGTGTGATTGGCCGTCCCAACGGTCACTCTGTTAGCATCTGGACTTGCAAACCATCCATTCATCCATCCATTATAACACCCACTCTATCCTTATCAGGGTCGTGGTTTGATTTGGCCTGTAGTCTGTGTTCACCTGACACTGTAAGTTGTTAACATGTACGTTTGTTCTGCCTGTTTCACATCAGATAGACGTATTTTAATATCAGAGGTTTCATATTAAAATCCATTAACACTAACAATAAAATGTGTTTGTGCGTGTGTCTACCAGTCTGTGATAAGCCATCCATTTACATGCCTCGAAGTATTATCAAACTATTAACTATTATCAAAATAATTCTGAATTTCTGCTTATTTTTACTCAGAAATGAGGTATAATTATGTGTAAATGAGGTCTATACAGTCCAAACATAAGTGTAAAATTGGTGCTAATGAATCTGAGTGAGGTTGATTATAAAGGTGTAAAATTGGGTGATAATTTTATATTTCATGATTTTAACAGTTTATTAATATTTAATAATTAATATTTAATTAATGATTAATATGATTTTATTATATTAATAATAATAATTTAAAAAAATAATAATAATTATAGTTATTATTAGTATATTATTAATATTAACTAGTAATTCCTATAAAATATTATGAATAATAATGTTTAAGTAATGTTTAAAGTCTATGTATAATAATGAATATTTATTAATAATCAATCATAATAATTTAATTTATGTTTAAGCCTGTATCACACCATAACCATAAAAAAGAATCCATTTGATCAGGGACTCCAGACATGACATTGCTTGGGGCCCCAGAACTTCCAAATCCACCCCTGGGTATTACTTAGGTGATGGATCATTCTCAGCACTGTGGTGTGTTAGTGTGTGTTGTGCTTGTACAAGTGGATCAGACACAGCAGAGTTGCTGATATTAAACACCTCAGTGTCACTGCTGGAGTGAAATTTGTGCACCAACCAAAACTATCCAAGTAACAGCATCTTGTGACCACCATGGTCTCTGACTTTAGTGAGTTAACATAGTGTTTAAAATACCCAGCAGATCTGCTGTGTCTGATCCACTCATACCAATGCAACACACACAAACACACCACCACCACATCAGTGTCACTGCAGTGCTGAAAATGAACTTCCAAATAATAGCTGCTCTGTGGGGGTCCTGATCACTGAAGAACAAGATGAAAGGAAACTGACAAACAGATGGACTACACTCTGTAATTGTAGAACTACAAAGTGCACCTGTATGATAAGTGGAGCTAAAAAAATGATAATGGGTATGTGTACATAATGTAGTGCCCAGTGAGTGTACCTCAACTGCCATTCATTTCAAACGCTGTTGTATCCAAACCATTACAAATGTATGTATAACATTTTGTAATATATGTAAGAAACAGCTCTGTACAGCGACACTGTTTAATATTGGCATCCACAATAATCTCAGATATTACCTAAAAAGGAAGACATCAAAGGGTATTCTGACCGGATAACCCTCTCCCCTGATACGGATAGTCTCCAAAATCCCAGAGTAATGAAGCTGAGTGCTGACCAGCTCCATGTCAAACACACCAGGCTCCTAGAGAGAGACACACATTCTCAGCAGAAATTCTCAACAGAAGACTAATGTTAACCACAGGTGCTTCTTACACACTGTTGCATCTCACCTTGTTATTGTTTGGCTTTATGCAGCGCACAAAGAATGGGTTGCATCTGGCACAAAATGAAATAAATCATATTTTAAAATAAGGAAACAGACTTTTCTACTTTAAGAATCCACTGCATTCTGAGCATAGCTTTGATGGTCTACCTCTCCATCTTCTCCACAAGTTCCATAAGAGACAGTTGGAACTTGGCAGCCACTGTAGAGGCCTGGTATCTGCGCGTAACCGTGCTGTTCTTCCTCACATGGATCTTCTGTTGACTGAGAGATTCTGAATAGCTCATGAACAGATATGCGACCATCTAAACAAAGAGGAAATCAAAATCAAACCCTAGGTGCCAAAATCCAAAATATACACTGAGAACACCAGAGACACTCACTTTGTTTTTGCTTTGCATGAAAAGGTCAAGGACCTCCTGGCGAACCTGATCATAATTTTTGTCCAAAAACTTATGGACCTGTTAAAAACAATATAAGTCACTCAGTACGAAACTTCAATTATTACTCATATAAGTATTTGTGTATAAATTCTGATCATCACATATACCTGATAGGTGACTTTCCCAGCAAAATGTTTAATGGCAAATTCAGGGAGAGGCATTTTTGGCTTTGAATAGAGTGGGTTGTGGCCATGGTGATAGTGACATTTCTGAAGGAAGGTGTGGTCTGTAGCCTAAAGATGGAAAGACTCATAAGATCTGAGCAAGCATGGCCTAAAATACATTAAACAGAGAAACTAAAAGAGAGAACTAAATTGATGAATGGCAAAGCACCTGTGGAAACCCACTCTGGTCATCCAGAATTCGAAGTATCCCATGGGGCTTTGATGCAATGATGTCGATGCAGGCCTGATTATCACTGAAAGGTACCTCTTCCCAGGGAATTTGCTCTCTACTATATTCCTCCTAAAATATTTAAAGTCATTTTTCTCACATGTATTCTGAAAAAACTCTACAAATTCACAATGCTTGAAGGATTAAAAGGAAGCAAGAAGGCTTACTTGCTCTTCTCTGAAGACTATCCTATTGAAAAAGAACTGTAGGTACTCATTTGCATAGTTTATGCAAAGCTGTTCAAAGCTGTTGAAGGTGAGGTCCTGTGCAGCACAAATGGTGTGATTCACTAAAAAATTTGCATTCAATCACTACGAAGTGCATCCTTAAATAGACAATAATGAGATATCTTTACATTCATGCTAATACCTCAAAGCCATAGATATCGAGGATGGAGATAGACACTGCTTCATTCTTTGGATAAACCAGCTTATTGATTCTGTCTGTTAGCCAGTTGAATAGAAGGGAGTACAGGATCTTGGCAACAGCATCTCTGGAATTTTGGAGGCAGGGATTGGACATATTTTAAGCTTTGTTCATATCCATTCATCTCATCATTCATCCATCTATCACAAGAAGATTTTGAAAGATTCATTTTCATGGCTTTACAGGCATACCTGGCATCAACTGCATTCTCAACAGTTAGTGGAGTGTATATCTTCTCCCTCATTGTTTCCTGTAGGAAAATGCAAATTCAATGTCAAATTGGTAAACAGTTGCAGAAAAGACATTTTAATTGTGTAAACTTGAATATATGGCACAGCTGGGTATCTTGTTAACTGCAGATATACTGCCATGTCTTGTGTCAGTCTCTCATTTATCATCACACAACAAAAAAGCAGAGATGTAGGCTTAGTGTTGCTCATTTTTTTTAGGTTTGCTTTCATGACATGTTGATATTTCTATTGTGGGTGGCTAAAAGTGGAGACATACTGCAAAATGTTGTAAAAGTCATAGTTATTATTTTAGATCACTATCTGGCAAACAGACATGCAAGTTTGTACATTTTTTTGAGTCAAACCAATCTATATAATGTGTTATTAAAGCTCTGTACAATCATCATTAAGTACATAAAGAAATGTTACATGCAAAGCATCTAAAAATTAAATCCTATTAATAAAAATGTTGATAGTGATCAGTGTGCTGGTCTCTCCTTATAAGCACATACAGTGAAATGTCTCACAGACATTTACAACAAGTGCTGTATCCAGAAAGCTCTCAGCATTGTGGACCCATCTCATCTATCACATGGTCTCTTCACCCTGCTGCCTCCTGGTAGAAGATACTGCAGCATTCGGTCCCTCACTGCTAGACTCTCCAACAGCTTCAACCCTCAGGCTGTCAGACTCCTTAACACTAGCATTCCCAGGTTTTTTTTTTTAGATTCTTGTTCCCCCTCCCTCTAGTGGTAGGCCCAGGTTTTTTGAGATTCTTGTTCTCCCCTCCCTCTTATGGGCCATCAGCTACCAACTATTCTTATGTAAATGATTGCTGGGATTCCAGCCAGCCAGCCATGAAGCCATGATCAACAGCATGAAAAAGTCTGGTTCTGCTTTTTTGTGTTCTGTATAATATGTAATAATATGAAAATGTATGATAATTATGTCATTTGTGTCATTACAGAAAAAATGAACTGTATTTCATTGTTGTAATTTAAAATAAAATGTAATTTCAGTGGAGACTGTCAATGCTTGTACATACTCTGTATGTAATATTATACATTTTATTTTATTTTATTTGATAAAATATGTTTGTTTGTAAGTATATACTGTATTAGTTTTGTATTTTTTTTGTAGTATTATTGTAAATAAATATTTTTATAAATAATTATTATACTATTTACTTCAATTTCATTTTATTATTATTTTTGTCTTTACTAAAATAAATGTATATGTAATAATGTATGTATACCGTTGGCTATAAAGGTAGAAATGTAATATTTTCATACATAATTACAAATTATCATACATTTTGTGTGTGAATGTAATTGCATGTATAATTGAAATGTAATTTCAGTGGAGATTTATTTACAATAATATATTAAATTCCAATTTAATATATTAAATTCTAAATTATTAGAATAATAATACACACTTACAATTTTATTTGTAATATTATAATATAATATAATATATTATATAATATATATTATACAATAAAATTATTATACAACAATATTACAAATAAAATTAGAGGTGAATTATTATTCTAATATTTTACATTCACATTAACAAATGCACACAGTCTGACTCTCAGGGACTAAATATGACTGCACTTTTGCACAACATTGTATATTATCATTGTAATATTTACACATTTGCACATTGCACATAACACTCACTTCTAGTACTGATCATCACTACATTTTGTCCTGTCGTCTAATGTGTCTTAGTGTAGTAAGAGGGTTTGTACTATAGTATAGGACCTGTACCATTGTATGCTTATTGTATGCTGTCTTTGCACTGTGTTCTGTGATGCACCTGGACCTAGAGGAACATTCTTCCATTTTATTATGTACTGTACTGTATGTAGGTGAATTAACAATGAAAAAACCTTGCGAACCTCTTCAATATATAAATAAAATAAAAACTCAGCTGGGGATTCTCACAAATAAGTAGAATGAACTTACTCTAACAACTAAAAATGGTGCAAATGTAACAAAACCTTCAATCCACAGACAAAGCAGTGGCAACATAAAAAGTGAATGAAAAAGCATCCAAACATTACTGTCCCAACCAACATATACATTGTACTTAACCAACAAATATCCTAGTGGATGACTTTAATTCTTCACAACAGAAAAAACTCACAAAAATTATGAGCCACAAACTTAATGGAACATACAACTCCTCCCCTCTGGTAGGCGCTGCAGAACCCTTTTTAGTAAGACTACCAGACACGGGAGTAGTTTTTCCATCAAGCCATCACCTTCATAAATACACCACCAATAAAACCTGTGAGGCCAAAACTACTCCTGGTTTTCATTGACAGTTATTACATCCATCCTAAGCATTGCATACCAGAAGATTATTTCCATACATGGTGAACACTGCTGTTGTGTTACCATTTAATACTTCAAATCAGGCAGTATAGAGAATACAATAAAAATCTATGTTTCTTACATTTACTTTCACTGCTATTTCTATGCAGACAGGACGTTTTTTCATGTTTTGTCAGTTCAACAAACATTTCATTTGTTAATATATCACCATTCCTGCATTTCAGATCCAGCACATTCCAAAAAGTTGGAAAGGTAAAGCATTTACCACTTTATAATGTTGCCATTCCTTTTCACACCACTTAAAATATGTTTTAGCACCAAGCAATGAAGTGTTCCAGGTGTTATTTTTTCCCCAAACACATCCTAAGGTGTGCAAGTGTGAGGTTGTCACTTTTTTTGTTTCAGGGACAGGTCAAGACTGCTGCCAGGCCAGTTCTTTACACCTTCAGTCTGGAAACGTTCAAGCTCAGAGAAGTCTATGACACTTCTGGACATTTTAAAAATAATGTTTCTTTCTTTGCACAATGAAGTTTTAAGTTTCATTTAAACACTACCACTACCTGAAAACTTGCATCAATACAACTCTGATGATTAACCAGTGACTCCAGTCACAGAGGTTGCATTCAGAGACGTTGTCCCAAAGAATAGATTAGAAGTTGATGAGACAGTCCATCAACAGCAGAGTGCAACTGATACAGACTTCAGTGAAAACTTAGCCTTCAGGGATAGGAGAGGTAAACACAACCTTCTGTGACAAGACAATGTTAATCCCCTTCATTCGATGCAATGATACACATTCAGACATGATTATCTGGCTGTTTTTACACCTTGGGAGTTGACTTGGCCTTCCAGAATGTGACCACTTCTAAATAAGATGTAATGCCAAAGTCATTCAAAAAAAAGCTGAATCTTACAGGTTTCATTAGATAAGCAAATAAGATTAGAGCTCTGCCTTTTGCTACTGGACAAAGGGTTATGACCATTGGAAAAAGAGACCAAGGGTAATGTTCACTCTTGTTACACTGGAAGGATTTAGTATTCAAATTAGAATTCATTGGAGAATGAAGAATGCAGAAATGACCAACCTTTTCACCACAGTGCTAGATTAAATTAGATTAGATTAGATTAGATTAGACTAGATTGATTGCACATAATGGAATTTTACCTCTGCATTTAACGCATCTGTGCAGTGAAACACACTAGGGAGAAGTTGGGGTTTAGTTGCCTTGCTCAAGAGGGAATTGAACTGGCAACCTTCTGGTCACAAGCCCTGATTCTTAACCACCAGACCACAACTGCTCCCATGTGCCTTCCTACACATAGGAAATTAATTTCCACTTTAATCCACACATGCAAACCCATCATCAAATGCACCTCAGTGGTTTCCACACAGTAAATCTGCCAGTGTTAAATCAACACTATTGGAGTTAAATTAACACTGAGAGTGTTACATTTTGACACCCTCAGTGTTCATTTAACTCTAATAGTGTTGATTTAACACTGTCAGATTTACTGTGCAGCTGGTTCAGGGAATCAAACTGGTAGTCTTCTATTCCTAAAATCGTTTCTCAAACCTTTTGAGCCACAGTTGATCCATAACGAGTTGTACTCTAAACACCCTAGAACAACCCAATACAGCCACAACACTCTGAGCAGATGTTACTGAGGCAAAAGCTACCCTGAAACAAGACACCTACCACAGGACCAGATGAAAGAAATCTATTAAATAAAGTTTATCAAAATGAATATGATACATTTCAATGAAGATTATTAAGACTGAATGAAAGCTACTAAGTCAAAAACTTAGACTTTGTTAATTACATTTCTGAACCTTTCTTTAATATTATTCTAGACCTGAATGAGATCCTTCTGCTCTGAACTGCCTATCTGGCTAGCATGCCTATAAACTTCCCTGAATGCTTCTGCCCAGGGTATCCCCTGATTGGGTTACAATGGCCTGCTGCCCTGATTAACTTGCAATGTTATTCTACCCGAGGCTATTTTGAGTGTATATATGCACCATTTGATGTTTTCCTTTGTGTCATTGTCTGTGCTTTCTACAAGACAAATTGAATCGTGTCAGTTGTGTAATATGGATCTTGTTTCGAAGGGACAGCAAAGAAACAGACCACGACACTGAATCAAGTGCTGGTTCCTGGCACATAGCCATGAGAGCTGTCTGGAGTTCATCTAAGGTCTACAGGTCACTAACCTCAAAGATGCAGTGTCCTTAAGTCAGTTTAGTTTAAAGAGTGTGTAATAAGTTGGTTGATCGCTCAGAAAATTGCTGCTAAGTAGGGGAGAGTGGAACTTTTTGGCTATATTGTTCACAAACATAGATGTTCAAAATATCTTTTTCATTTGTATCCCAACTACCAGGCTATAACTGTGTATATCACTGACCTTTTTCATCATGAATGCTGTACTTCTGTGCATTGCCTTGAGCATGTTTTTTTCCCTCTGATAGATGTTTTAGTGAAATGCCTGAGCTACTTAGTTGAGCTTTAGTGTACTGTTGGCCCCACAGCTCCCATTCTAAGCTAAAAAAGGAAAAAATTCAAACAGATCTTGGTTGATCAACAGCATCTAAGTGTAACATTGTGGAAATATGTTTTTTCAGTGACGCATTCATTCAAGATGGCAGTGAAATACATAAGATCTTAAAGAACCTGATATCAGTTCAGCAAAAATTTTGTCAAATTCAGCTGGGCGATTCAAATTGGGCGATATGGCCAAAATTTTTATCACTATACATTTTTCTATTTTGATCAATCTCGATAATTATCACAATATAACATTTTCTAACACTGACATAGTTTTAAAATAACATCTTTCTAAAATCAGACTAAATACATGAAATGTTACTATTTAAAATATTAAAATGTTTATTACCAAAACATAATATACAGGAACACAGAATGCAAATTACTCAAATACTCAGTTAAAGATTTCACTGGAACTAAACTTGGTAAATTTACATTTTGATTCCCATGCCAAGAAGAGTTAAAACTTCTAATGTAAAAATGTCTATTTTTTAAAATAACAAAATATAGTACCATGCCCTGCAAAGAAGTAGAAAATATAACAGTTATATTAATTATATATTATTATTTATAATTGCAATTATATATATAATTAATTATTAACTAAATAAAAAACAAATTCCTACTGCAAAGGTCTAAACCTTTAGAACTGTTAATGTAGTGTAATTAACAAATTAGCAAGCCTTTGACCTCTGACGTATTTCCTGTTGTAATTATGCAGAGCACAAACTTAAGTGAGAGGCCAGCAAAGACAGACGCGCATGCGCAAGCGCTCGGTGACTCATGTACAGCTCTGCAAAGACCCAGATATTGTCTCTCAGCTCGAGTTGTCGTTGTTTCCTCGTTTCTTTGCTTACCTCATAGCTGTTTCTGCTCGTTGCGCGTGCGCACGCTCGGATTAACCCCGTTTTTGCGGTCTCATATGTGATCCTACAACGGAGCACGCAGTTCAGTGTGCAGTCTGATAGTGTGCTGTGTGATTAGGGTGTAACAGGTGGCAGTGCTGGTGAGGAGGATCTGTCTACACATGAACACATGAAATGAGATGAAAAGGATGAGGATGTATCTCTATTCCTGCTTTGATAGGTAGGGGACACTGACTTATTTTTGTTGTTTCAAGGTGTGGTCCTAGCCTGTTTGGAATTTTGGGGTGTTTGTTTTGTCATTAAGTTCAAATATCAACTGTTGTTTTCCAGAATTGTATACAGTGCCTTTAAGAATGATTTTAGGGGCCCTGAGTGGCTCAACAGACTAAGGTGATGTCACTATGATCCAAGGATCGTGAGTTCAAATCCCGATCCTGCTGCTTGCCATTGGCAGCCGGGGCCTGAGGGATAACATTCTCTCCCCAGCACTACTAAGTAATGGTGGCTGGCTCTGGAATTTACCAGGCGTGTTAGTCCTCCAAGCGTGTTAGTTGCCCAGCGGCAATGTATCAGCAGCAGTTCAAAAAGAGGCGGAGCTTGACTTCACAGGCATCAGTGGAAGCCTGTGCTAGTCTGCACCGCCCTTGTTTCAGGGAAGTAAAATGCTGAGAGTCAACGAGTGGCTGGGACAACTGGCTACCAAATCACATTGGGAGAAAATCAGGATAAAATTGAAAATGTAAAGGAATCATGCCTGAAAGTGTAATAAAACATGCTCAAGGCAATGCACAGAAGTTCAGCATTTATGATGAATAAGATCTGTGATACCCAAAATCATAGCCTGCTAGTTGAGGATGCACATAGAAACAGCTTTAGTTCAGTTGAGAATGTCCTACCGTCACTTTGAAAGTAATTGATTTCTGAAGAGCCTCAGGAGAAATCTGCAAGAGCTCTGCAACCACTCTGATCTCTTGAGCACTCACCACTGATGCCATCTCCTGAGAGTCTGTCTGCACATTGAAAAACAAACAAAAAAAAAAATATATATATATATATAT
>BRDA01022726.1:17909-32982 GCA_036984385.1 Crenuchus spilurus
CCTTTCAGAAGCCAAGTTGAGTCTTGTCTTACTTTTATTTTTTTTTTACGAGGGTGCCAACAAATGTGGTTTTCTAGTGACTAAGCGAGTAAATCGACAGTTAGTTTGTTCAGAATCAGCTTCTTATCACTGGTAATGACGCGGCTTTCCTCTCACTCATTCCCGCAGCTTCACAGTGCTTTAAACAGGGTGGACGCTCAGAGTCCACAGAGTTCAATAGCGAAGCAAAGAGTGCAGCGAAACGAGACGAGTCATTGGATAAATTCTGGGCTTTGTCCCGCCCATCGGATGCTCAGGTCTCTGGGGGTCTATGGGGCAGTGGGCTGGCCTCGACTGGACCGGACGCTCAGCTTCTGCATGATGATTGGATGATCTGTCTGAGGCTGAATCTTTTTTTGATTGACAGCTAAATGAGCGAATCAGTGATCTTTTGGTGTAAACAACCGTGGGAGCATTTTTTTTTTATTTTCATTCTGTTCTGAGTTGAACCGAAGACTTTCCTAATCATCGATCGAGCTTCTATTTCTGATGTTTTATTGTAGCTGGTTGTGTTTGGAGACTGACTTCTATCACTCCTTCTGACTTCTATCAAAGTTTCTGGCCAGCGGGTGCTGCTGATCCTCTCCACCATCACAAAGCACTCACAGGCGGACACACTTCATACTAGCCTCATGCCAGTCCCAGCTAGCGAGCTAGCAGGTGTAGAGGAGCTTCTCCTGTTTAAAGCGGCTCAAGTCTTACACCCGCAACATCATGAGCCAAGGCCGTTTAAGCATCCTAGCTCTGCTGGCCATTGAGAGGACACTAGTCGAGTCCCTGGAAAAGACGCCTTGTTGGTACGACAGGATCACAGATTATTTTTTCAACACATTTTATGATGTAGCCTGAAATTGAGCTTCCCCTCCTTGAAAGACCAGCATCCGCCACTGATATATATATATATATATATGTATATATATATATATATATATATATATATATATATATAAACATTCATTGTATTTTTTGTGAAATCTACTAAGTATAACGGCAAGCAATACATGACACATGGGGGAGCTTCTACTGTATCTTACCTCATATCTCTCAAAGAAGACATTTCCCAGGTGGAGGATAGAGGACAACACCCTGAAAATGCCATTCTGGTCTTCGACATTGAAGTGAAGGATCTCCATGGCACTGACAAGCCTGCGGAAGTCTTCCCCATCACTTTTACCAGTGATCTCACAGTCCCCTCCCTGACCATTATCATCACATAACACACAATGAATTGATTTTTATAATTTTATAAGGCTATTAAAGATAGATGTCTGGCAGCATAATATTTGCTCTAATGAAATGAAAATTCTCCAAAAACACATGTAACAAACCTGTAACCTGTAACAAATAGTAAACTGTTTTTGATGAAAGTCATTATTAATTTCACCTGATTGAGGTAATAGTAGGTCTCTGCCTCTTGGAGGTAAAATGACTGCTTCTGCTGTGACGGAAGGCCTGCAAGCATCTCATAAAAAATGTGGTAATTTCTTTCATCTTTGGCCTGTAAGAAAAATATACATAGCAAGGAAACATAAAAAAGAATGATTGAAGTAATTTTCATTTAATTTACATCTATGTTTGCAAAATTAGCATGTAAACAAAATAGCACATGCAGCATAAAATAGTTGCAGAAATCACCTGAAACACAATCCTGGACTTTTCAAGTAGATACTGTGAAGTTATGGCACCGCTGATGACACCTCTGTGGTTATAAATAGAGTAAAAATGCAGACAATTACAATTGAAGACCGGCATAAAACATACAAACCCATTTCCAGAAAAGTTGCAGCACTTTCTAAAAATAAAATAAAAATGGAAATCTGCAATTTGTTGATTCATTTTAGGTTTTATTTAACAGATAAAAGTACAAATACAAGATTTTCAGTTTTCAATGACAATCCATTTTTTTAAATAATAATTTTTGCCAATTTTCTCCCTTTCCCAATGTGGTAGTCACCAATTAACCCAAACCATCAGTGGCTCTCCCCATCACTTTGCACTGTCCCTGACTCTAGGAGGGTGAAGACATGCACACGCCTCCTCTGTTGCGTCTGATACAGCCACCACCTCTTTACGAACTTCTGCTTGATGCACCATCCCTGGGGACCCACCGCGCTCGGAAGAAAGTGCAGGGTCTCTAGTTTTGAATGGACCAATCTGTAGATGCCTGAGCTAATGGACATTGCAATGTATGAGTGATAGGGAGAGTGAGAGTGCCATCTACCCACCCAGAGAGAGCACTGTCAATTTTGCTCTCTGTGGGCCCCGGCTGTTGATGGCAAACAGCATGACTGGGATTCAAACTCAGGATCCTCTGGTCATAGTGTCAGTGTCTTAGCCTGCTGAGCCATTCGGGGACCCAATGACAAACAATTCTATTTATTAAATATAAACACAGAAATTTAGAAATTGATGTCTGCAACACATTCACAAAAAGTTGGGACATAAGCACAATAAGACTGAAAAGTACATGTAACAGTGTACCACAATTAGTAGTTTAACTGATAACAAGTGAGGTCATCAAAACTGAGTATATAAAGAGAAGGCTTAGTCTGCAAGCATAGATGAGTTGAGGTTCAACACTTGAAATCGTTTTTAGGTATGCTGCAGGTATCAATTTCAAAATATGTTAATATTTTTAAAAAATAGAACATTTGCAATTTCTTTATTTAAGTTTTTAATGCATTATTAAAAAAGTGTCCCAACATTTCCAGAAATGGGGTTTGTGTAATATTACATCTGTTGATGATAATGATTTGAATGAAATCCACTGACAGAAGTCTAATGTTATCTAATACTGGTGTCTAAAAACTACACTTACTCTTCCAGAAAAATCTCTATGTATTTCCCAAAGCGACTTGAATTATCATTCCTGACAGTTTTGGCATTTCCAAATGATTCCAAGAGTGGAGCTGCTTCAAGAATCTGTAGATATAATCACAGTAGTCAACAATAATAAACATGAGCAGACAGTTAAACTAAAGCTTCATGCCAAACATTACATTATCAATAACCTCCCAACCTCTAGCAATAATCAAATATCTTTATAGAGCTTTTTAAAATTGTGATTTAACTTTGTCCTAGTGTTTGTCACAAACAGTTCTCATTGTTGTAGACCATTTCCTCTTTTAAAACAGCACCAGTCAGCGAAGGCTAAACAAGCATAGGCCTTCAAAAGGCTAAAACCTGTCATCTCAGTTTCCATAACTGCATATCCATCAGGATACAAGGACAGAAAAATAATTTCATATTTTCAGGTTTTTTCAGGCTTTATATATATATATATATATATATATATATATATATATATATAGAGAGAGAGAGAGAGAGAGAGAGAGAGAATAGTTATATTGCTATATTGCAATTAATTTTACCCATTTCAGACCTGTGTGACACACCCCTTGAGGGAGGGGCACAGGTGCGAGCTGGTCCATTTTCCCAGCCTCCTCACAATCACAGCTATTTTACTGCTACTGAGAATATTAATGTAATTAATTTGCATATGAACTAATATAATTAGCACTTTTTGAAAAACAAGATACTGTGGAACCTCAGTTTTCATCAGTTAAATTTACATTTATGGCATTTGGCAGGCACTCTTATCCAAAGTTAGAGCCCAAACCACTCTTCAGTTCTGACACTATCAGAACAAAACCATCACTAATACCCTTGAAAGAAGGAAAGTTACACAATTATACACAACATAAGAGCATTACAATAAGAGTTTTAAACTAGTGCTTGCTTAGGTGTTTGACAAAGAGATGGGTCTTCAGTCTACGTTTGAAGACTGTGAGGGTCGCTGCTGTTGGAAAAGCCAGTGGAAGTTTGTTCCAACCCCTGGGCGCAAAGAAGAATCTTGATGCTAATCTTCCAGGGTTCTTGAAGAATGGCAGGTCAAGCCAAGCTGTACTAGAAGCTCGAATGGTTCGAGCTGTGGCTTGAAACTTGACCACTGCCATTAAGTAGGGAGGTGCTGGTCCAGTTTTTGCTTTGTAGACGAGCATCAGGTTTTTGCAAGAATTGCAAGATGTAGAAGAACTTGGGCTGATTAAAGCCCAGTCACACTGACAAAACCCAGGCAGATGAACAATAACTGGAACAAAATTTTCCAGAAGAAAGTTAACCGAATTGTATGATAACCAGGGCAAACGATAACCGAGGTTCCACAAGATACATGCATTTTCTAAACCAACATGCAGTACTTGAAAAACGTTTTTTCAATATACACACAGACACACCATAAGCAAAAAACACAGTACCTCAATCTGTACATGAGTACATGAAGAGAAAGCATACAAAAAGTATTGTTAGACCTTGTTAGAATCAAGAACATGCCTGCTGTGTAAGCCACTGTAAAGTAAGTTAGGTAGTTGGACAATACCTGTTGTGTAATGTTGCGCTTGTGATGTATAGCAGCTAAATAGCGCAGGACAAGCTTTGTGGCCTCAGTTTTACCAGAGCCACTCTCCCCGCTGAAAGACAATAAGCACATTTTACACTTACAGCAAACGGTGGCCATAACCCCCCAATTATCAGTTTAACACCACAATTAGGTAAACGGGCATGTGAAGAATCAAGTTCCACCTCTTTTGCTTTGCACTTAAGTAATGAGCAGTGTCTAGTCATCAGACAGAAGTGAAATCGAATGCTGGAATGCATGTGCCGTGCCAGCTTCCCTGAGACGACAGTGGGTGCATTTCACAGAGACATGATCTGATGGTGTGGTCCTGGGCCAGACACCAGCAGTCTTTCCTTACAAGTATCTCCTTCAAGCAGAGGTTTAAAGTGTTCCAGGTGACCAGTTGTGACAAACAGAATTGACATTGCTTAATATAAACTGTTTAAAGACTATAAAAGAGAACAAGGGCCTGGCACTTTGCTTTCTCTCAGTTTCATCTCACAGTAGCACATAATAATATTTCAGTACCTAACATTTAAAGATGCTATAAAGTGGCTTTGCATTACCTGATAATAATGCACTGGTTCTGTTTGGCATCCATCATTTTTGTGTAAGCAGCATTTGCTATCGCAAATAGATGCCTGAGAAGAAAAAAAAACATTTGTTGATACAAAACCATATTTTGTGTTTAGTACCCACCCCTGTAAGTGCTGGTAGGAAAAAAAATTAAAAAGATGGACAACAGTGTGGGCTTACGGGGGATTTTCACCAAGGGCATGCCCCTTGTGCTGCAGCACCATGTCTGTCCCATATATATTGTACATCTTGTAAGGATTCACAGCTACCAGAATACTTCCAATGTATGTCTTAACATGAAAAAAATTACATTTTATTTATCTCAATAATCACAAAATTTAACAGGTCTAAATGTATAATGTTATTTAGAAATGACTAAAAGTCCACTGATGAACTTACATAGATCAGTTCTCTTTCAAACCTTGTCTTGAGATTGAGTAAAACAGCTGCTTCATGAAGCTCCCTAGAAATAAAAATTAGCCATACTCAAAAGATTGCACAAGCAGCAGTCTTAACTGAACGTGCAGATATATTACAAGTACAGAATATACAACACTTGAAACTTGAACTTTATGTATACAGAAGGACTATCTCATAAGGTATGTATCTCTAAAATTAAAAGTTGAATTAAAAGTTCTTACTCAAGTTGTGTCATGTCCTCAACCCCATCCTCCTCAGCTCTCTCTCGGTACAACATTGTGGGCAGACTTCGGATTGAGTACATCTACATACCCAAGTCAATACACTTACTTAAATTGATGACACAAATAATAACAACAACCAGATATGATGAAAAAATATTTAAAGTATCAAGTATAGTACCCATGATATCTGTAAACCAGTGATCATTCCTAGTCCAACATTTCACTTTTTTATTGTTGGGTTAAGGTTAAGTTTACGGTTACATCTGCTTCAACACATTCAGAGTTTCCTGAACTGAGTCGCATGTGCTGGAACAGAGTATTTGTAGTAAAGAACAATGCTGAGTTATCTAGCACTATTGAAATATAGCATTTTGCAAAATATAGCATTTAGGATTAATGTTTTATTATAACAAGCCATGATGTTGCATACACCTATCTCAAATCCAAATTCTTTCAGGAACTGATCTGTTCTTACAGGCCTATTTTTGTAAAGACTGCACTAAAATTGCAACAAGATTGCACTAAGGCTGCACAGGGGAAGGTCACAAACACTCATTTGAACAGAAAAATGAGACATGAGTCGCCCTACAGTCCTCACAGGTGTGCACATGAGCATTGTAGAACTATAAGTAATAACTGGACAGAGTTAATGTCATTATGCTGCATTGTAGGCATATAATTGGCTCTTAAAGGGAATGAGAAGGGTTATTTATTAGATATTGCGTGCAAATTGACTCCTGTTCAAAATGTACTGATTCTAATGTAACTTTTTTACAAGTGTGCCACTCTGTACATTATACACCAGCGCTGTGGTTTTTTGTCTATTTTTTGCACTTACCCTATGGTCACATAAATAGGGCACAATAATGTCTTACAAAAATGTTCCATTATGATACAAAATGTTGTTCTTCATGTTCTTACCTCTGCAACATACTTTTCATTTGTACGCAAGCTCCAACAGTGACAAAAGATTATGAAATGACCTACTGTGAAAATATTCTATGTTGAATTCTGTAAAAAAATTATATTAAACATAACAACTGAAACAATGAAGATAAGTTAGAACTAAATAATAGTGATATATATGTCCAAGATATTTGCTTTGTACCTTATCGTACCAGTGGCCTTGAGGTTCACCCTCTCTCTCTGGTGACCACTCAGGCATAGTACCATCAGCTTCTTGCCCAGGATACACAGGAACGACAAAATCCACCAATTCTTCATCCCTGTACATGGACCATTTTGTGAGGTTCTGCACAGTATGATGTGGAAGGACTTTTTCTGAAGACCAGACATCATCTGTCTCAGGAAGATCTATTGTGTGGCTTTGAGCCCAATGTTCACCAGGTTGACCCTGAACCTGAGGTGTCACCACTGCATACCTTGGATCTTCTGGAGAATTCCCGAACGTTGTGGACAATTTAAAGGAGGCTTTATGTAAATTAGCATTCTTCAGTGCATTTCCCAGAAAGGGCGAAGCAGGTTGATCACTTTTACCCCTGGCCATGACCGTTCCATCAGGCAGTCTATAGGAGGCTTTACGAAGATTTTGGTTCTGAAGTGCACTTGACAGCACTGAGGACTGTTCTTTCTTGTTGGGGTTTTTGAATAGGCCTGAGGTATTGGGTAGTCGATAAGAGGCATTACGAAGATTTGCATTTAGCAAAGCACTTGACAAATGGGAGGAAATATTTTGTTCTGCTTCTTGCTCAGAGCTCTTAGTTAAAAGAGTTCCATCTGGAAGCCTATATGTAGCCTTGCGGAGGTTTTGGTTCTGAAGTGCATTTGAAAGAAGAGATGAAGATGACTGCTCTGGTTTTTGACCTCGAGAAAGAAGAGTTCCATCTGGCAGCCTGTAAGATGCTTTACGAAGATTGGGATTCTGTAGAGCACTTCCTAAATATGGTGAAAATTGTTTTGTTTCATTTACCTGATCTGAGCTCCGAGACAAAATAGATCCATCAGGGAGTCTGTAAGATGCTTTTCGAACATTGGCATTCAGAAGGGCACTAGACAAAAGGGAGGGAGAGGAAGATTGTTCTTCTACTTCAATTCTGGGTTTCATTGTACCATCTGGCAGTCTGTAACTTGCTTTACGAAGACTTGGATTTTGTAAAGCATTTGACAAAAGAGATGGAGTTGCATCCTCTTTTTGGCTCCCTAAGTTTCTAGACAATATTGAGCCATCAGACAGGTGAAAAGAAGCACCCTGGAGGTTTGGGTTTTTTAATGCACCTGATAAAATGGAAGAATGTGATTGTGCCTGATGAAAAGGTGTAGGACTTCTCTGTAAAGGAGAAGTGAATGAGGCATTGCGTAAATTAGGGTTCTGTAATGCATTAGATAGTAAAGATGGTGAAATCTGCATTGTTTGTGGATTAGGCTGTGCCATCACTGGAGTGTATAGTGACACATTTCTTTGAAGTGGTGATGTGTATGAGGCATTTCGTAGATAAGGATTTTGCAATGCACCTGCAAGAATTGGAGAAGACTGCAGACTTCTCTGGGTATCCATTGGCTGTGGGGATGCAATTCTTTGTAAAGGAGAGCTGAATGAAGCATTGCGAAGATAAGGATTTTGGAGTGCATTACTTAGGACTGGAGAACTTTGATCAGCAGCCAGAACATTTGGTGGTGCCACTAGTGAATGAGGAGATATAGGTCGCTCTAGGGGTGAGCTATACACTGCATTACGAAGCTGTGGATTATGCAATGCATTTGACAAAACTGGAGAAGGAGACTGAATTGCACCTTGATTAATCTGTGGCATCAGTGGAGACTGAGAAGACTTGAGCCTTTGGAGAGGTGAATTATATGAAGCAGTGGAGAGATTTGGGTTCTGTAAAGCATTTGTTAAGAGAAGAGATGGACCTTGCTCAACTGACTGGATATATGATACTTCTTGAGGCTGAAGACCAGGTGGAACTGGAGATCTGAGGGAAGTACGGTTAATGGCTTGATTATGTAAAGCATGTGTTAATACAGGAGATGAGAGTGTCCCAGGGGGTGGAGAGTATACAGGTACTGGTGATCCATGTATGATTGGGTGGTGAGGTGAAACTGGTCTCATTGGGAGCTGAGGTGTGCCTGGTCTTATTGGAAACTGAGGTGATCCAGGTCTCATTAGCTGAGGTGAACCTGGTCTTGTTGATAGCTGAGGTGATAGAGATGGATTTGGTATATGCCTTAGAGAAGGTTGTGGTGATGGTGGCCCTGGCTGTTTCATTGAAATTTGCTGAGGAAAAGGTGTTTGGCCATTCATTACAATCGGGTGACTTGGTCCCCTTATTGACTGCCTCAGTGGAACAGGATTTATTGGTACTCTTACAACAGGACGACCTCTCCCAATAGGTCTGTGAAAACCTCTTTGGGCAGTTGGAGTTCCTGGTGGGAAAAATCTTTTTGAGTCTCTGAAACCTGTTGTTCTAGAACCATGTCTTGTTAACATAACAGGAGAGGGTGTTGTGCTGTGACTCAGAGGTCCTGAACCTACTGTTCCACTATGAATGGATGATCTGAGTGGAGCAACATTCTGCATTATTGGAGCATCTTGGCGACTTCTTCTTCTTAAAACTGGATTAACAGGAGATGGTTTAACAGTACCCATTGGTACTTTGTTCCGGCCAAATCCTCTGAATCTTCGTGTGGATGAACGGGTAGGTGGACTCTGTGTGTCATGTTGAATTCTACTAGAAAATCTTGAAGGTGTAGGGGATAGAGGTCGCTGGGATCTAGGGGCAGGTGGGGACATTGGTCTTGGAGATCCCATTCTTGGAATTGGAGATGAGTGTGGTGAATAAGGAGAAGCTCCAGCTTCAGGTTGCTGAACCATTCTTGGAGATAATGGAGGACTCCTTCTAAAAGAAGACTGTGGTGAACGAGCGACTGATCTTGTTGATATGAATGAGTCATTCCTGTTTTTCCCACCAATTGGCCTGAAAGAACTTGGAGGGGGACCTGAATGGACACTTTGTCGTAGGTTTACTCTTGGAGATGATGGCGGACTTCTCCTTCTCATTGAGCCACGTGGTGAGGTCAAGGGACTTTCTATTCCTACAGCATGGGGGGACTGTGCTCTTGACATGAAAGGTTTCCTCTGAGGTATGGGAGACCTTCCTTTTAAAGTAGGTGAAGGAGATGGCCCTCGTCTTGAAAGTTGTGGTGAAGATGGGGGGCTAAATTTTCTCCTTTGAAGAGGAGATAGTGGTCTCTGTCCACTGTTATTGTACGATGGTGGGCCAAACATTCTTTTTGGTTGCCTGGGTGAAAATCCTGGGCCTCCTATTTCATCTGATTGAATATCAAACCTCTGGTACGACAGAGGACTAGTTCGACCGGGTGAAATATAACCATGTCTAATAGACAGCTGTGGTGAGGGAAGAGGACTTTGTCTCAGTAATGTTGGTTGCATAGTCTCAACTGGAAATTCAAGCCTTTGAAATAAGGGATCTGGAGCAACAAACTGAAGAGGGACTTGATCAACAAAGTTTGGATCAAATCTCCTTGCAGACAAAACAGGGGATGGTGGTGTTGAGAATGGTATGTGTGGTCCAAAAGACTGTCTACTTGGAGTAGGTGATACTGGCATATTAAGGGCAAAGGGAGGCCTTGCTTGAGGTATTGGAGAGGAGGGCAACTGAGGTGAATGGATCAACACAGGACTACCACCTGGTACTGCAGGAAAAGGTGATGATGTTTGATGGATAAGCATAGGAGCTGTGGGAGAGAGTGGCCCTTGTATTAATCCAGTCTGTGGAGTATATTGAGTATATCCCATGTTTTGAAGAAATGTTGATGGGTTTTCATATTGCACATCTGACATCACTTCAAAATCATTGAGGGCAATATGAGGAGATGGTGGATTTACAATTTCAAGTTTATCCTTTCCAAACAACTTGATCTGTGGTCTCGGGAGTCGAAATTGATCTTCAATTAGTGTGTTTTCCATTCCTAGATTTGTATATTCATTACCATAAAGTTCTGATGGCTCGCTTTGTTCCATTATGTCCTCCATTACATACATGTTTGGTTGGTTACCACTCAAGAGAGGATCAAGGTAAACTGGTGTAGTGTCTCCAATATAGCTGTATAGATTTTGACTGTATGGATTTGGGTAACCTGAGTACATCATATGGGCATCTGGCAACCCTTCTAGGTGACCATAAAAACTTTGTTGATTACCATAATAATCATACTGCTCTGGGTAAAGACCATAGTTGTAGTATTCCATATCATTTCCATAGTACAAGTATTCATCTTCAGTTGGAAAACCAAATTCATCATAATATTCTGTGGAATTATCAAAGTATCCATAGTCGTCCATTACTTGCTGCCTGTAATCATAGTAGTCCAGTCCATCATCATAGTAGTCATATGGTTGTCTTTCATCATATTCGTCATAGTAGTCCTCATCATAATAGCCATATTCATCTTTATAAAGGGGGTCATAGTAATTATTCTCCTCATCATAGAAAGCATATTCATCTTCAGGGTAATCAAAATATTCTTCCTCATAGTCATACTGGTTGGGTCCTCTGAAACGTCCATGACCATATCCATCATAATATCGCCCTCGGGGGTTATTCCTTCCATAGTTTCTTTGTTCATAATCATCTTCCTCGTAGCTAAACTCCCCCTCATCATATTCAAAACCTCCATTTTGGTAGCCATTGTACCTTTCCATATCTGACCTGCGATAGCGAACAGAACGACCAAGCCTTCCCCGAGATTTAGCTGTTATAAATTTACGAGTCAGCCAATTTGCTGCTCCTGAAATCTTCCCTAGAACCCATCCTCTGTTCTTGAATTTTGCAGCTCCGGTATTTTTCTTTCCAAAAAATCCTTTGAACTTACCCCCTAATCCAGAGGTTGCAGCAGCAGTTTTTCCTGATTTCCCACCAATATTGAGCAATAAAACAGATTTTCCACCTTCTTCTTTCTTTTCATTTTTATTTTTTCCACCACCTAGAAAACCCGACATGAATTTAGATGTATTCTTTAGATCCTCAGCTTTAGGCTTACCAAACCCTGCAAATAATTTGGAGGGGCTTTGTAATGCTTTGGGCGTGGTATCTTTTTTCTTCTTTGAAAGACGCATGAAAAGTCTGGATGTACTTTTTAGCCCTCTTTTAGGCTGTTTTGGGGCGGGTGCTGCAAATGGTGAAGACTTTCCAGCAGCAAGATTCATCATGGCAGAAGATGCCCCTTTAATGTTAATGTCTTTCATTTTACCGAGTGGTATTTGAGGTTTTTTCTCTTCAGGTTTAAATCCTGCCACAGCTTTGGACGCAGCCTTAATGTTGGCACGCTTACCCGTTTTTGGATCAACCCCATCTTCCACTGCTTGGCCACGCTTTGGCTTAGCTGCAGCCTTCACTGCCATAGCCTTAGAAGCTCCTTTCAGTGCAGCTTTTCCTTTGCCTTTCCCTTTCCCTCCCTCATCCTCACTCAACAGCTCCTCTTCATCTACCGTCTCACTGTCTTCAACTTCACTTTGTAATTGCTCTGCATCTGATCCCTCTTCAGATTCACTAACAGCTTGTTTGCCTTTTCCTTTTCCCTTCTTAGGATCTTCCTTCCCTTTGCCTTTTGCAGGCTGCTCTTTGCCTCCCTTTCCCCCTTTCTTCTCATTTTTCCCTCCTTTGGTATCCTCTTTTGGCTCCTCTGCCTTTCCTTTGTCACCCTTCTTAGCTGCTGCTTTATCACCTTTTTTTGGTGGCATTTTAATTCTTCATGAAAGGCATGCTATTACATTAACAAAATATCTCATTTGGAGCACAGATATACACAATAAAAAATATCATAAAGTGCAAAAATGAATATGTCCATCACTTTACATGAGAAAAGTGTACTGTTCATCTAATATAGTGCCGTTTTCTTGATTACAGTTCCAAAAACAATTTCCTACAAAAATGCCACAAAAATCAGTCATTAGTCAGTAGAACTCTACCTTACATTGTTCTATTCTTCATGTAAGAAATATCCAACAGATTCTCTCCTTTGGCTCTTGAGTTGATTTTGGCAAAAGATTTCCCACAAATAAAAGACTCTTTGCAATCTACGTCAGGTATCCATGAATGTCAGCATCCCTTTTGTCATGTGCTGCAGCCTTTTGCCTTCTGTCTCTGCAAAGACTCTAGTTTTCTCAGATACTGTCCTTGCAAAAGTCTGGAAGCATGTGTCTGAAAGTGTGTGAGAGCTCCCTGTTATAGTTGCAAAGGGCACCTTAAATGTATCAACTACACTGACTTAGGGTAACATTATCTCTTTGGCTCATTCCTGAATAAATTATGTAGGCTGGCTGAGCTGTTACTAAACTGTCTGAGAAACATTTCCAAACAGGAGAAAAATGTCTCTGCTGGAAACTAACAAGGAATACAAACTTCTGCTGTATTGGTGAGTCAAAAAAAGACAAAAGTATGTAGGACCTACATTTTTTTTTTACCAGTTTTAAATGTTTGTTTTTTTTACTCTATTACAAAATATTACTGGAATGTTACAAATGTCCCTGATCACAATCTGAATTAATCTCAACTTTTACATATATGTACTATTTTATTTTACAGTCTTGTTGTAAAATAATTTACTGAGAACAACTGATCACTTGAATATTGATATATTAAATAAATTTTGGAAGAATTTGTATAAAATTGGTAAATATAAGTGTCAGGTGTCTGTAGTCTCAAAAGCTACATATCTAAATATGATTCTTTCAGGTTAATATACAGATTGGCATGCAATTTTAATTTAAATAGTTCTGATAATGTTTTAACCATTTGTTTAGTATAGTTAGAGTGTTTGTATTATTACATTGAAATTTTGTGTGAAAAATTAACTTTAAATCACAGTTTTTAATGGTTTGCTTTAGTCTCATGGATTAGTTATTTTTTCTGTTTGTCAGGAATTTATCTGTTCAGTTCATATTCATGCTAATTCATTGATGACTAGTTAATATTCCAAGAGTTCATGACACTGGCAGTTATCAATTCTTAATGGGTGGTTTGTATTCAGTTTACTAAGAAATGATAAAATATTAATAGGAAACGTTCTAAAAATATCTACTGTAAAGTCAATCATTGTTGAGTTTAGGTAGTCCAGAAAATGCATTCAGAAAATATATTTTTGTTGCATATAATGGAATTTCTTTACAATAATAAATTCAAAACAACAGCACTAGAAATGCTTTTATGAGTTGTTGTTTTTTGTTTGTTTGTTTTAATATTTTAAAAGATATTATTTAGCATTATGGTACTGATCCATTTATTCTACCTAAACTGTCTATAATATTGATGCAACATGTTGTATAGGGACACATATGAATTGGGACAAGCTTCTGGTTTACATCCATGGAATGATTTTAGATGTGCAGTAACAAATCAGACACTGATGATGTCGCTTTACAGGTATGTGGACATGATAGCTCAAACTAAAAGGTTATGAAACATTTCTTAGATTGAAATGAAATGAAAACAAACAAAAATGCTGAAATCCTCTGAAGCAGTCCTGAGGAGACAGTAATGTATATCCCAAACCCTAAATGAACTTAGCTTAAATCCAGACCTTGCTATTCTCCCAGGCCATCTGCTGTGTAGGGTTTCAGTTAAGTGTCACAGGGGAGCTCCATCTTAAATTTCAAAGTGTTCACGTAATGGATAGGAAGCGTACTTTAAAAAAAAAAAATTATACCTGCCACACAACAACACAATGTAAAATAAATCTTATTTCTAGATTAATTACTTGATTTACTAATAAATAAACATTGGTATAAACACTGACATGGTGATATGAAAAATGTCTGCTGTATTATACTTATTACCAATTATAAAGTAGCTCATGGCTTTAAAAGTACTGCTTTTTATTTACAATTTACAATACATTAAAATATGTTAAAATATTGCTATCATTTTAAAAAGGATTTTCACTGATTTTTCAGAATTCAATCATTGTGATGTAAACTACTGTAAGTCACTGGTTTGATGTGAAATAGTGAATGATGTACAGAAACCTACTAAAATTTTACAATAAAGGTGATAGGAAACAGGTGTTGTAATCCCTACATGATACAAATACAGCATCTTTATTTGCAGTCTCAGCACAACCTAAGAGCCACCATATACCTTCTAAGTACTGTCTTTAAGGGTGAGTATTATAGAAATTCTGAAATATCCCATTAAAATCCATAGTCCATAATATTTTGTGAACACTATCAGATATTCAGAATTATGCTATTGAAAACTGATCCTTAAATTAGGCCACTCTTCATTCACATTTATAAAACTGTACCAAGATTTTATAACGCAATATACAAACCGGATTCCAAAAGAGTTGGGACACTAAACAAATTGTGAATAAAAACTGAATGCAATGATGTGGAGATGACAAATGTCAATATTTTATTCGTAATAGAACATAGATGACA